>NC_044215.2:1616506-1881506 GCF_003957565.2 Taeniopygia guttata | reverse complement strand
AATGCAGGAGCAGCAGGCTGAGCTCCAGAAGCGCCTGAAGGAGGCCAAGAGGGTGAGTGAGTGTCCCTGGGAATGGGGCAGTGCCCGGAGAGGTGACTCCAGGAGCAATTCCAGCCCTGACAAACCTTTCTGGGAGGAAATTTTCCTCCAAAATTTTGGAGGATTTAGTTGGATTTTCCTCCAAAATCCAACTAAACCTCCCCTGGTGCAACTCGAGGTCTTTTCCTCTGCTCCGAATCGACATCGGGATTTGGGAATGAGCCAAGGTGGGATTTGAATTCCTTATTCCCTCTCTTCCCAGATGCTTCCCTCTTCTCTCTCCAGATGTTTCCCCCTTCTCTTTGTCTCTCTAGGTGCTTCCCTTTCCCCCTCACCTGTGCCTGCAGCTCCCAGGACTCCATCCAAGCAGCCAAGGAGCGTTTCCTTCTCCCTGCCCTATTTTTCCACGGTGGATTCCTGGTTTCTTTCCCCAGGGATTTATCTGTCTGCTCCAGTATTCCCTGTCTCCTCACCTTTGTCCTCACCTGCAGATGTTTCTCCTGCCAGGCTCTCTACAGGGAAGAGGGGAGTGGGACACTCCGGAGCGCTGGGCCATCCCCTCCCATCCCAGATGATGTCCATTGGATTTGGGAGAGCCTCGAGGGGAAAATAATTTCCTGAGGGCTGTTGTGGGGTCTCTCCAGACTTGTGGGGTCCCCTCACCTGCTGTGCTTGCCCACAGGAAGCCAAGGATGCCCTGGAGGCCAAGGAAAGGTACATGGAGGAGATGGCAGACACGGCCGACGCCATCGAGATGGCCACGCTGGACAAGGAGATGGCCGAGGAGCGGGCAGAGTCCCTGCAGCAGGAGGTGGATTCCCTCAAGGAGAAGGTGGAATACCTCACCATGGACCTGGAGATCCTCAAGCACGAGATCGAGGAGAAAGGTGGGAAGGGAAAGGGACTTTGGCCTTGGAGAATGGGGAAGGGGGTGGGGTTAGGTGGGATATTGGGAAGGAATTCTTCTCTGCGAGGGTCCTGAGGTCCTGGAATGAATTTTTCCAGAGAAGCTGTGGCTGTTCCATCCCTGGAAATGTCCAAAGCCAGGTTGGACGGGGCTTGGAGCACCCTGGATAGTGGCAGGTGTCCCTGCCCATGTCAGGAGGTGGGAATGGGTGGGATTTAAGGTTCCTCCCACCCAAACCAGTTTGGGATTTTGGGATTCTGATTCTTCCCTTCCTCCACAGGCTCTGATGGAGCAGCATCCAGCTACCAGGTCAAACAGCTGGAGGAGCAGAACGCCAGGCTCAAGGAGGCTCTGGTCAGGTAGGAGCCCACCTCTGCTTCCCCAGATTCCTTCCCAGGCCTCTTGTGATCCCAGTCTTTCTCTGGAGCAGCCTGTGTCATTCCTGCTGATGGCTCTGGGATCTTTGCCAAGCTCTTAAAGCATCCACAGGGAAGGGAGAGTCCCTTGTCTCAGGGGATCAGTGGGGATGGGGACAATGACACTCCAGGCCATTCCCATGCCTCATTCCCTGTGGATGTGGTGCTCAGTATCCCAGCACTGTTCTCCCAGACCCTGCCCAGCCCTGGGATCTACCTTTTCCCTGGATGATCCCACCTTCCAGGGGCTGGGGGCTTTTTATTTGGGAATCCACAGCCAGATGGGACCCATCCCTTGGTGTAAATGAGCTGAATTTTGGGAATGTTGCTCAGCAGGGAGGGGCAGATGGGGATGGATGAGCTCCTTATCCTGGCTGGAGCGGGCAGGGGCTCTTGGGAGGGACCTGGTGCTCCTGGGCTGGCCCTGATGGGACCTGTGGCTGTCCCAGGATGAGGGACTTGTCTGCCTCGGAGAAGCAGGAGCACGTGAAGCTCCAGAAGCAGATGGAGAAGAAGAACACGGAGCTGGAGTCGCTGCGGCAGCAGCGGGAGAAGCTGCAGGAGGAGGTGAAGCAGGCGGAGAAGACGGTGGATGAGCTCAAGGAGCAGGTGAGGGACAAGTGGGATGGGATATTTGGGACTTTCTGTGGAAATTCGGGGCATTTGGGGGACATCTGGGGCATTGAGACTCTTGGGGAGCCACGTGCAGTGATCCCACTGCAGGAACCAACACTCCTGGTCCCATATTCCCTAATTCCAAACCCTGTTCCAGCAGCAGGGCAGTGCTGGGCTCTGCCTGGAGGTGGAGGTGTCCTGGAGCCCGGATGGATTGGGATGTGTGTCCTGGTTAGGGATGGACTGGGATGTGTGTCCTGGAGCAGGGATGGATCAGGATGTGTGTCCTGGCAGGGATGGATTGGGATGTGTGTCCTGGCACACGGATGGATTGGGATGTGTGTCCTGGAGCAGGGATGGATTGGGATGTGTGTCCTGGTTAGGGATGGATTGGGATGTGTGTCCTAGCAGGGATGGATTGGGATGTATCCTGGAGCAGGGATGGATTGGGATGTGTGTCCTGGTTAGGGATGGATTGGGATGTAGGGATAGATTGGGATGTGTGTCCTGGCACACGGATGGATCGGGATGTGTGTCCTGGCACATGGATGGATCAGGATGTGTGTCCTGGCAGGTGGACGCAGCGCTGGGTGCTGAGGAGATGGTGGAGACTCTGACAGAGAGAAACCTGGATCTGGAGGAGAAGGTCCGGGAGCTGCGGGAGACCGTGGGGGACCTGGTAAGGCTCAATTCCCTGGGACAACAGCTGCTCCAGAGGTTTGGGAGCTGCCCTGATGGAACCAGAGGGATTCGGGGAAGCTCTCCAGAGCTCCAGGCCGTGTCCGGGCCGCGCCGCGTGACTTTGTCCCCACGGTGCCACCTCCCTGCAGGAAGCCATGAACGAGATGAACGACGAGCTGCAGGAGAACGCCCGGGAGACGGAGCTGGAGCTGCGGGAGCAGCTGGACATGGCCACGGCGCGCGTGCGCGAGGCCGAGAAGCGCGTGGAGGCCGCGCAGGAGACCGTGGCCGACTACCAGCAGACCATCAAAAAGTACCGTGAGCTCACGGCTCACCTGCAGGTGAGGCTCCTCGGGACACCTCCAGCTCCTCCTGGAGCTCACCTGGCGGCCAGGAGAGCCAGAGGGAGCATCCCTTGGGAATGTTCTGGGCACCACAGGACACAGCTTGGGGCTTAGGGGTTCCTTGTGGAGCTTCCATAGGTGTCAGAATCTGAGGTATTGATGATTCCCACATTGCAGAAAGTCTCTGTCTGTCAGCCCCATTGCCAAAGCAGAAGCCATAATTGGTCTGTGCTGGTTTCAAGGTTGTTTATTCTGTTTATCTCTAACATGTTCTGCTGCCCTGCCGCAGCTCTGTCCTGCAGGGCAGCGTGTGGGGCTCTGCCCTCAGTGGGATGGTACAAACATTAAATACCACAAACTACCTGTGCTGGATTTACAATAACGTGCCAATATCTGTCACCTACGTTGAACAGTGTGTCCCCAGCCTGAACCAACAGAAAAATGCCAACACCACAGTGAAACATGGAGGGCATGAAGAAGGAGAAAAAGGACAAGGCACACCCAATTTCCTCCATCTTGTCCCCTTTGGACCCCTAATCTAGAATCCTAAAATTTTACTTTTGCACCTGTGCCACACTTAATTATCACTTATATCAAATACTCAGAGCTGGTAATTCATCCTGTGAGATTGAAAACTCTTTTCCATGGACAGAGATCACAGACAGTGTCTCTGGGGGCTCTGTCCAGGGGGGTTCCTGACCCCTGCCAGGATCCCAGGGCAATCAGAGGGAAGTTCTGGATTCCCACAAATAGGGATCCCCCAGCGCCTTCTCCTGCAGGGACAGGCTGGCAGAGCTGGGAATGCCCATGAAGGCTTCAAGGAGACCTCAGTGCCTTAAAGGGCCTCCAGGAGAGCTGGAGAAGGACTTGGGACAAGGGTTGGAGAGACAGGACACATGGCTTCCCATTGGACAAGTGGAGATTGAGATGGGGTATTGGGAAAAAATTCTTCCCTGTAGGGGCTATCCCAGCCCTGGGCTCAGGTCTGCCGGCAGGGAAGGGAGCTGGGGAATGAGCCTGTGGATATTCCCAGACTGGAACACGCTTGGTGCCTCTCCCTCCCCTCTGCCTTGGCTGGGTGCTGCACAGGGAGCCCCCCAAGGAGGAGGGGCTTGCAGGGGCTGTGGGGTCCCTGATGCCCATGTCCCTGTGTCCCATTCCCTGTGGCCAGGACGTGAACCGGGAGCTGATGAGCCAGCAGGAAGCATCTGCGGAGAAGCAGCAGCAGCCGCCCCCCGAGATGTTCGACTTCAAGATCAAATTTGCAGAGACGAAAGCCCATGCCAAGGTAGGGCCAGCAGGAGACCTGGGTGGGCTTATCCATGGCCTGGGACAGTTGTGGTTGTCCCTGGAAGTGTCCAAAGCCAGGCTGGACAGGGCCTGGAGCAACCTGAGCTAGTGGGAGGTGTCCCTGCCCATGGCAAGGGGTGGGATGAGATGGGATTTAAGGTCCTTCCAACCCAAACCATTCCAGGATTTTGGAGCCCTTCTGCTCTGGAGTCAGGCTGGGGGTGCTCACCTGGAGAAGGGAAGGCTCCAGGGAGAGCTCAGAGCCCATTCCAGAGCCTAGAGGGGCTCCAGGAGAGCTGGAGAGGGATTGGGGACAAAGCCAGCAGGGACAAGACACAGGGAATGTCTCCCACTGGAAAAGTGGACATTTAGATGGGATATTGGGGACAAATTCTTCCCTGTGAGGGTGGTGAGGCCCTGGAAGGGATTTCCCAGAGAAACTCTGGCTGCCCCAGGCCTGGGAGTGCCCAAGGGTAGTGGAAGGTGTCCCTCCCCATGGCAGGGGGTGACACTGGGTGGGCTGGGAGATTCCAGACCGGCCCTGAGGCATTCTCCAAGGACCAGGATCCCATGGTGGGTGCCCCTGAGCTGGGCTGTGCCCGGGAGCAGCCGGGTGACTGGGTGTCCCTCAGGCCATCGAGATGGAGCTGCGGCAGATGGAAGTGCAGCAGGCCAATCGCCACGTGTCCCTCCTCACCTCCTTCATGCCCGACAGCTTCCTGCGGCACGGCGGCGACCACGACTGCGTCCTGGTGCTCCTGCTCATCCCACGCCTCATCTGCAAGGTGGGACAGGCTGGGGAGAGCCCCCAGGCTGGCAAACAGCACCTCTGTCCCCAGGGGAATTGGGGATTTTGAGTGTTTGCTGTTGGAGAACTTCCCAAAGTTCTTGAGTTGCCATCCCTGCAGGGGTGCAGGCGGGATATTGGGAAAATTCCTTCTGGAAAAAGTTGTCCAGGCCAGGACAGGGGGATTTAACAGCTCTGTGGGTGTTTGATTTGGGGACATACTCAGTGGTGGTGCTTGGGGAACAGTTGGACTCGATGGCCTTAAGGGACTTTTCCAACTGGAGTAATTCCATGATTCCACGATTATAAAATTATCACTATTGGACACGAAATGAGTACACAGAAACTTGGTAAAAGAGAAGAGAAACTTTTCAAAAAGAGAAAAAGACACAGTTTTATTCAAACATCTGGTATTCATAGAATTCCAAAGGTGACCGTGGGTTGGAGGATGGAATTACCACCCCTCCAACCACACTGCTCCAAAGATCAATCCATCATTTCTCTCCACTTCCAGAGAAATACGCAAACTATTCCATTTATACGTGAAATCGTGTGGGAACTCCGACTCTCAAATGTGTATGTGGGAACTCCGACTCTCAAATGTGTAAACATTATCAGAAGGCTAAAGAAGCTTTATGAGAACTTGTAAAACTTCCAAAAGAACTATAAAAGAAAACACTTTTAAAAATCAGGGCAGCATACAATGGTCTGGGAGCAGGGAAGGGGAAGAAGCAGCCAGGGGCGGTGTCTCAGCGGTGAGAGCGGTCAGTGCAAGGACAGGTGACATTTTGGGGGTGCAGGGGCTGTCACCCCGGGCTCAGCAGCACACAGCAGGGAAGTGTGGGGTACCCTGAAGGATTTCCCTGTCCCTCCAGGCCGAGCTGATCAGCAAACAGGCGCAGGAGAGGTTCGAGCTGAGCGAGAGCTGCGCGGAGCGCGCGGGGCTGCGAGGAGCGCCCGGGGAGCAGCTCAGCTTCGCCGCCGGCCTCGTCTATTCCCTGAGCCTGCTCCAGGCCACGCTCCACAAATACGAGCAGTGAGTGCCCGCCCCACCCTGCCCCCCCTCTGGGCTGCAGTTCCTGGGGTTTGGGGACCGGGCTGGGAAAGGCTGCTGGGGTCGCTTTTATTGCCTCAACGTGGGGTCATTTCTCTGGGACCTTCCTTCTGTGTGTGTCTTTCCCAAGGGATGGGATTCTGGGAGCTGGGCTCGGGGAAAAAAAAAAAAAAAAACCAAAGAAAAAGCTCTGGGATCCCTTTCTCCATGATCTGTGTCCCCAAAGAGATCACATGGGATCTTGAGAGCTGGGCTATAAAAAAAGCTCTGGGATCCCTTTCTCCATGACCTCTCTGTGTCCCTAAAGAGATCACATGGGATTTTGAGAGCTGGGCTAAAAAAAGCTCTGGGATCCCTTTCTCCATGATCTGTGTCCCAAAAGAGATCACATGGGATTTTGAGAGCTGGGCTAAAAAAAAGCTCTGGGATCCCTTTCTCCATGATCTCTCTGTGTCCTTCTCAAAGGGTGACATGGGAAGGGATTTTGGAAGTTGGGCTAGGGGAAAAAAAAAAAGGAAGTTCTGGGATCCCTTTCTCCATGATCTGTGTCCCTGAAGAAATCACATGGGATTTTGAGAGCTGGGCTAAAAAAAAAAGCTCTGTGATCCCTTTCTCCATGACCTCTCTGTGACCCAAAAGAGATCACATGGGATCTTGGGAGCTGGGCTAAAAAAAAGCTCTGGGATCCCTTTCTCCATGATCTCTCTGTGTCCCTCTGAAAGGGTGACATGGGAAGGGATTTTGGAAGTTGGGCTAGGGGAAAAAAAAAAAGCTCTGGAATCCCTTTCTCCATGATTTGTGTCCCCAAAGAGATCACATAGGATTTTGAGAGCTGGGCTAAAAAAAAAGCTCTGGAATCCCTTTCTCCATGATCTCTCTGTGTCCCTCTGAAAGGGTGACATGGGAAGGGATTTTGGGAGCCAGGCTAGAAAAGAAGGATGGGTTCCCCTTCTCCTTCTCAAGAGAAGGAATTTTGGGAGCCAGGCTACAAAGAAGCAGCAGGATCCCCTTATTCCCTTGCGAGGGGTCACATCTCCATCAACCTCCCGTTGTCCCCCTGGGGAGGACCTCCAGCACCAGCCAGGTCACAGCTGTGTCCCTGTCCCCAGGCCAGCAGTGCCTCAGGGCTCTGGTTTCCCAAGCCGTGCCTGGAGATGCCCCCAGCCCCTTGTCCCTGTGCCCTCAGGGCCCTGAACCGCTGCAGCGTGGAGGTGTACAAGAAGGTGGGGACCCTGTACCCCGAGATGAGCGTCCACGAGCGCTCCCTGGACTTCCTGATCGAGCTGCTCCACAAGGACCAGCTGGACGAGACCGTCAACGTGGAGCCGCTCACCAAAGCCATCAAGTACTACCAGGTGGGGCAGGGGGTGGTGGCACCAGGGGCAGGTGCCACCTCACCTGTTGGACATGGATCAGCTGGGATTGAGCTCCTTTTGGCAGCCCTGTCCTTTGGCTGTTGTCACTCAGGTGACCCTGGCTGTGTCCCCTGCTCTGTGTCCCTGCGGGATGCAGTTCTGCCACCCCACATTCCTTCATTCCATGCTGCTCACCTGTGGAATTAAGCTCCACCAGCTCTTTTGGGGCACTGTTGTTACTTCTATTTTAAAAAATGGCCCAAACCCTCAAAATTTGGGGTTTTTCTGAGTGTTCCCACATTGGATTTTTTTCCATGTGGATGCTGATCCTGGAATTCCCACAGCACCTGTACAGCATCCACCTGGCCGACCAGGCTGAGGACTGCACCCTGCAGCTGGCCGACCACATCAAGGTGAGTGGGGACAACCCTTCCCTGATCCCTCTTTTCCACCTTCGTGTCCCTCAGGATCCCTGTGGGAGGGGAGATGTCCCTGCTGCCACTCCCCAGTGGTGGCACTGGGGTCAGGGAATGGGGACATGGGGACGAGAAGAGCAGGAATGGGAGTGTGGAGACCCTCATGTCTCAGGGTGGGGGTTGTATCCCAGATTTCCCAAGGGAAGAACCGGCATCCTGCACCCCCTGGATAAAAACAAAACAGACCAGAAATAGCCTGACTGCCTCAGCCCATTTCCCTGCTCCTGAAAATCCTGGGGTGGTGGCAGGGTCCATCGTGGAATTCTTGGGACTGAAGCCCCAGTGTGCCCTGGGACCCCTCCTGTCCCTGTCCCTGTCCCTGTCCCTGTCCCTGTCCCTGTCCCTGTCCCTGTCCCTGTCCCTGTCCCTGTCCCTGTGCTGAGGATCCCTGTGCCCACAGTTCACCCAGAGTGCCTTGGACTGCATGGGGGTGGAGGTGTGCCGGCTGCGGGCCTTCCTCCAGGTAGGATCTTCCTCCAGGTAGGATCTTCCTCCAGGTAGGATCTTCCTCCAGGTAGCACCTGCCAGGATGGCTGGCCACGTGCCACCTTCCTGCTGTCCCCATGTCCCTCTGTCTGAGATCCCTTCTTGTCCTTCTGGCTGAGGTCCTTCCCGGTCTCTCATGTCCTTCCAAGCTCCCTCTGTGTCCCTGTGTCCGCCAGAGCTCTCTCTGCCTAAGGTCCCTCTGTGTCCCTCTGTCTCCGTGTCCCTCTGAGGTCCCTCCATGTCCCTCTCTCTCCCTGTGACCTTCTGAGGTCCCTCTGTCTGCAGTCTTGTGTCCCTCTGAGGTCCTTCTCTCTAAGGTCCCTTTGTGTCCCCGTGTCCCTCTGTTCCTGTGTCCCTCTGAGGTCCCTCTCTGTGTCACTCTGAGGTTCTGCTCTCTAAGGTCCCTTTGTGTCCCCGTGTCCCTTGGTTCTTGTATCCCTCTAAAGTCCCTCTCTCTTCCTGTGTCCCTCTGTGTCCCCATATCCCTTTGGTCCCATGTCCCTCCAAAGTCCCTCTCTCTCCCTGTGTCCCCGTAAGGTCCCTCTCTCTGAGGTCCCTTTGTGTCCCCGTGTCCCTCTGTTCCTGTGTCCCTCTAAGGTCCCTCTCTGTGTCACTCTGAGGTTCTGCTCTCTAAGGTCCCTTTGTGTCCCTGTGTCCCTCTAAAGTCCCTCTCTCTCTCTCTGTGTTCCCATAAGGTCCCTCTCTCTAGTGTCCCTCCCTCCCCGTGTGTCACTCTGAGGTCCCTCTCTCTAGGGTCCCTCTGTGTCCTTGTGTCCCTCTGTTCCCGTGTCCCTCTAAGGTCCCTCTCTGTGTCACTCTGAGGTTCTGCTCTCTGAGATCTCTTTGTGTCCCCGTGTCCTTCTCTCCCTGTGTCGCTCTAAGGTCCCTCTCTCTCTCCCTGTGTTCCTCTGAGGTTCCTCTCTCTAAGGTCCCTTTGTGTCCCCGTGTCCCTTGGTTCTTGTGTCCCTCTAAAGTCCCTCTCTCTCCCTGTGTCCCTCTGTGTCCCCATGTCCCTTTGGTCCCATGTCCCTCTAAAGTCCCTCTCTCTCCCTGTGTCACTCTAGGGTCCCTTTGTGTCCCCATGTCCCTCTGTTCCCGTGTCCCTCTAAAGTCCCTCTGTCTCTCTCTGTGTCCCCGTAAGGTCCCTCTCTCTAGGGTCCCTCCCTCCCCGTGTGTCACTCTGAGGTCCCTCTCTCTGAGGTCCCTCTGTGTCCCTGTGTCCCTCTGTTCCCATGTCCCTCTGAGCCCCTCTGTCCCTGTTCCCCTGTGTGTCCCCGTGTCCCTCTGAGCCCCTCTGTCCCGTCCCCCTGTGTGTCCCTGTGTCCCTCTGAGCTCCCCATGTCCCAGTGTCCCCTCTGAGATCCCTCTGTGTCCCTCTATTCCCGTGTCCCTCTGAGCCCCTCTGTCCCTGTTCCCCTGTGTGTCCCCGTGTCCCTCTGAGCTCCCCATGTCCCAGTGTCCCCTCTGAGGTCCCTCTGTGTCCCCAGGCCGGGCAGGAGGCGGCCGACCTGGCCATCCTGCTCAAGGACCTGGAGACATCCTGCAGCGACATCCGCCAGTTCTGCAAGAAGATCCGGCGCCGCATGCCGGGCACGGACGCGCCGGGAATTCCGGCGGCCCTGGGCTTCGGAGCGCAGGTGAGGGGACAGGGACACCCCTCTGGCACAGACTGGCAGCTGTGGGACGCACTGGGCCAGCAGCAAACGCCCCAGGGAAGCTCAGGGCAGAGGGAAGTGCTGCAGGCTGAGCTGGGATCGTGGAATCAGGGATTGGTTTAGGTTGGAAAATCCCTTGGAGATCCCTGAGTCCAACCACGTCCCCAGCACTGCCAAAGCCATCACTGACCTTGTCCCCAAGTGCCACATCCAGGTGGATGTTAAATCCCCCCAGGGATGGGGACTTCCCCCTGTCCCTGTGCCAGGGTGGGACAGCCCTTCCCAGGAGGAATTTTCCCAATATCCAACCTGGCCCAGCCTGAGGCTGTTCCCTCTCCTCCTGTCCCTGTTCCCTGGGATAAGATCCCAAATCCATCCTTCCCTGGTTGTCCCATCATGTCAGGAGCTGTGCAGAGCCACAAGGTTCCCCCTGAGCCTCCTTTTCTCCAGCCTGAGCCCCTTCCCAGCTCCCTCAGCTGCTCCTCCCTGGACATGATGGATGTGACATCTGGATTTTGCATTCCCATCTGGGATGGAGACCTGGATTCACAGCCAGGACCCGTTTCCCTCCATCTTCCCGTTATTTCCCCCAATCCCAGTGTCCGTGCCATCCCCGCTGATCCCGCTGTGCCCTGCCAGGTGTCGGACACGCTGCTGGAGTGCCGGAAGCACCTGACGTGGGTGGTGGCCGTGCTGCAGGAGGTGGCGGCGGCCGGGGCGCAGCTGATCGCGCCGCTGGCCGAGAACGAGGGGCTGCCGGCCCCACGCCTCGAGGAGCTGGCCTTCAAAGTCAGCGAGCAGGTGGGGCACCCTTCACCATCCCGGGGGGGCATCTTTCACCATTCCAGGTGGAAAATCCTTCCCACCAGTCCCAGGTGGAAAATCCTTCCCACCAGTCCCAGGTGGGGCATCCTTCACTATCCCTGGTGGGACACCCTTCACCAGTCCCAGGTGGGGTATGCTTCACCATCCCAGGTGGGGCACCCTTCACCATTCCAGGTGGGGCACCCTTCACCATGCCAGGGGGGGCATCTTTCACCATCCCAGGTGGAAAATCCTTCCCACCATCCCAGGGGGGGCACCCTACACCATTCCCAGGTGGAAAATCCTTCCCACCATTCCCAGGTGGGACACCCTTGGTGGGACACCCTTCCCACCAGTCCCAGGTGGGGCACCCTTCACCATCCTGGGGGGGCATCCTTCACCATCCCCAGGTGGAAAATCCTTCCCACCATTCCCAGGTAGAAAATCCTTTCCACCAGTCCCCAGGTGGGACATCCTTCACCATTCCCAGGTGGAAAATCCTTCCCACCATTCCCAGGTAGAAAATCCTTTCCACCAGTCCCCAGGTGGGACATCCTTCACCATTCCCAGGTGGAAAATCCTTCCCACCATTCCCAGGTGGGACACCCTTGGTGGGACACCCTTCCCACCATTCCCAGGTGGAAAATCCTTTCCACCAGTTCCCAGGTGGAATATAATCCCCACTATTCCCAGGTGGGGCATCCTTCACTATCCCAGGTGGGGCATCTTTCACCATTCCCAGGTGAAAAATCCTTCCCACTATTCCCAGGTAGAAAATCCTTTCCGCCAGTCCCAGGTGGAACATAATCCCCACTATTCCCAGGTGGGGCATCCTTCACCATCCCTGGTGGGACACCCTTCACCATCCCTGGTGGGACACCCTTCCCACCACTCCCAGGTGGAAGGAGGCCAGGGAATGCCACACGTGCTCGGTGCCTTGCCCTGTGCTGTCCCTCTGGTCTCTGAGGGGATGTGGTGGGATGTTCCAGCTGTGGTGAGGTATCCCATCCGTATTCCCACATTCCACAGGGTGGAATGTTCGTGGGGAATTCTTGCAGAGAGAGGCAAGGTTTCCCCTGAGCCTCCTTTTCTCCAGGCTGAGCCCCCTCAGCTCTCCAGAGCCTTTTCCATCTCTTTCCCTGCACACAATGGATGTGGTGTCTCTGGATTTTGTGCTGATTTTGGTGTAATTATGGTGAAGGGACAAGGGGAGGATTTTTTTGCAAATCATCCACGTGGTGTTGGATTTTTGTGCGTGCAATTTTTTGCATTTTGTTGGTTGGATTTATCGATGGAAATGAAGGTTTTGTGTTGGATGTGGGTTTTAAGGATGATTCTTAAACACCAAAGGGACATCCTTAAAAATCAGAGGAACATCTTAAACATCAGTGGGACATTTTAAACATCAGAGGGATGCCCTTAAACATCAGAGGGACATTCTTAAATATCAGAGGAACATCCTTAACCATCAGAGGAACATCTTAAACATCAGAGGGACACCCTTAAATATCAGAGGAACATCTTTAAATATCAGGGGAACATCCTTAACCATCAGAGGAACATCTTTAAATGTCAGAGGAACATCTTAAACATCAGTGGGACACCCTTAAATATCAGTGGGACACCCTTAAATATCAGAGGAACATCCTTAAATATCAGAGGAACATCTTTAAATATCAGGGGAACATCCTTAACCATCTTTAAATGTCAGAGGAACATCTTAAACATCAGTGGGACACCCTTAAACATCAGAGGGACACCCTTAAATATCAGAGGAATATCTTTAAATATCAGAGGAACATCTTAAACATCAGTGGGACACCCTTAAACATCAGGGGAACATCCTTAACCATCAGAGGAACATCTTTAAATATCAGAGGAACATCTTTAACCATCAGAGGGAAACGCCGGTTGTGGGATGTGGGTCAGGGGCTGTGAGCCCAGCCCAGGGCCACCACCCAGGTCCTCCTTGTCCTTCCCAGATTTATGGCTCCCAGGGCATCAACCCCTACGAGTGCCTGCGCCAGTCCTGCAGCATCCTCATGGCCACCATGAACAAGATGGCCACGGCCATGCAGGAGGGCGAGTACGACGCCGACCGCCCGCAGAACAAGGTGGGTTGGGCTCTCTTCTCTCACCACCCATGGTCACCAGGAGACTGTGGGTGACCAGCACTGGGCAGCTCTGGTGTCTGTGATTCTTCCTAAAATCCCAATTGTCCCACTGGTCCAGCCCACGCCGCCAGCAGAGCTCCGGGCGGCCGCGCTCCGGGCGGAGATCACGGATGCAGAGGGTCTGGGGCTGAAGCTGGAGGACAGGGAGACGGTCATCAAGGAGCTGAAGAAGTCCCTCAAGATCAAGGTGAGGTGTTCCTCACTGATCCCTGCCTTCCTGGCTCCTCCACATCCATCCCTGCCTGTCCCTCACCCATCCCTGCCTGTCCCTCACCATCCCTGCCTGTCCCTCACCATCCCTGCCTGTCCCTCACCCATCCCTGCCTGTCCCTCTCCATCCCTGCCTGTCCCTCACCCATCCCTGCTTGTCCCTCACCCATCCCTGCCTGTCCCTCACCCATCCCTGCCTGTCCCTCACCCATCCCTGCCTTCCTGGCTGCTGTGGCATTCACCTCCACACTCCAGGTGACTTCCTACCTATGGAGATGCTGATCCCAAGCCCCACCCAGATCTCCTGGGGATGTTTTTCCCATGGGCAGGGAGGTGCTGCCATCCAGATCTTGCCCCCACCATGTTCTGGGGTGCACAGGGTGGGAGCTGGGAGTTGTTCTGGGTTCCAGCTGTGGGTGCTGGTGATTTGGGGAGTTGTTCTGGGTTCCAGCTGTGGGTGCTGGTGATTTGGGGGCTCCCCCAGCTCCCTGATTCCCTCCCTGCTGCCCCAGGGCGAGGAGCTCAGCGAGGCCAACGTGCGGCTCAGCCTGCTGGAGAAGAAGCTGGACAGCGCCTCCAAGGACGCCGATGACCGCGTGGAGAAGATCCAGACCAAGCTGGATGAGACCCAGACCCTGCTCAAAAAGAAGGAGAAGTGAGTTTGGGATGGGGCTGGGGGTGTGGAGCTCGTCCAGAGGAAGGCACGGAGCTGCTCCAAGAGCTGGATTCCCTCTCCTTGGAGCTAGGCTGGGACAGCTGGGAATGTCCACTTGGAGAAGGGAAGACTCCAGAGCTAAAGGGGCTCCAGGAGAGCTGGAGAGGGACTGGGAACAAGGGATGGAGGGACAGGATAAGGGGTCCTGGACAAGCAGCATCCTCACACATCCCTCTATGTGCTCTCCCCAGGGAGTTTGAGGAGACCATGGACGCTCTCCAGGCTGACATTGACCAGCTGGAGTCGGAGAAGGTGGAGCTGAAGCAGCGCCTCAACAACCAGTCCAAGAGAACCATCGAGGGGCTGCGGGGGGCGCCGGCCTCGGGCGTGGCCTCCATCGTGTCCGGCATCGCCGGAGGTGAGGGACGGGGCTGGGGTGTGACCCGGAATTTGGGAATGGTGCTCCTCCCACAGCAGCTCCTGCCTCTCCCACATTCCCAGTGCCGCTGCCAGGAATGTTGCGGCACATTCTGGTTCCCAAAGGAGCAGGAGCAGCCCCTGGCTCTAGGGGAGCATTGCAGGGACCCTGCTTGGGTCACTCCCAGCTGCTGGGAATGGGCTCAGCCCCAGATGTGGCAGTAGGAGCCCAGAACTGCTCCAGCCCAATCCGGGGCTTTAATCCTGATTTTTCTTGTCTCTCCCGGCCCCTCTCCCTGTGCTGCAGAGGAACAGCAGCGAGGTATGGACACACCCTGCATGCAGGCACAGGGCAGGGGGGGAGGTGAGATCCCAGGACACCCAAACCCTGGGACACAGCTCCGGGAAGGATCCGGGTCCTGCTCGGATGCTGCCAGCCCTGGTGGCTCCAGCGGGGTTGGGAAGGGAGGGATGAGCATGGAACCGTGATGGATGTGGAGAGGGGTGACCCGCAGCTGGAGAGCCTTGGGAAGGAGCACTGGGAGGTGCCACATCAGGGGTGGCAGCGCTGATGGCAGCGCCCCCCGCAGGCGTTGGTGCCGCGCAGGTGCCGGGAGGCGGCTCCGGCCCCGTGCAGGTGAAGGATTCGCCCCTCCTGCTGCAGCAGATCGACGCCCTGCAGCTCTCCCTGAAACACCTCAAGAACGAGAACAACCTGCTCAAGGTCGGGGGGGAGTGGGGTGGGATCCCCGTGGGATGGGATCCATGTGGGATGGGATCCATGTAGGATGGGATCTATGTGGGATGGGATCTCCATGGGATGGGATCCCTGTGGGATGGGATCCATGTGGGATGGGATCCATGTGGGATATGATCCCTGTGGGATGGGATGGGATCCCTGTGGGATGGGATCTGGTTGGGATGGGATCCCTGTGGGATGGGATGTGATCCCCGTGGGATGTGACCCCTGTGGGATGGGATCTGGTTAGGATGTGATCCCCATGGGATGGGATCCCTGCAGGATGTGATCCCTGTGGGATTTGATCCCATGGCGTGGGATCCCTGTGGGATATGGGATGAGCTGGAGAACCCGCTCCCATCCGGAGTGCTCCAGGAGAAGGGGCTGAGAGCAGGGTCAGCACTGCGGGCTGGGAATGCTGGTGGAACTGGGGGTGCTGCAGATGCCACTGGCACAACCTAATTGATTCATTGCTTGCTTGATTGATTAATGAACCACCCCAAGGTGCACAGCAGCAGACAATCCAATTAACCAACCATTCTCATGAATATTAATTCACGGACTGGACAGAGCAGCTCATTACCAGCTCCCAAATCCAACCAGCCCCGTGGGGGCTGTCCCTGCTCCCACCCCTGCTTTTCTCTTCACCCATTTCCCACCCGCTTTTCCCCGTTCCTACATCCCTCACTGGGCTTTCCGTGCACCCCAGGGTGCCCAGATGAGGATGGAGCTGGCCAGCCTGGCCCCGCTGCAGGTGCCCCGCGTGGCCGTGGCGCGGGAGCGGCCGCCCGAGGGGCTGCCCACGCAGAGCCTCTACCGCAAGACCACGCAGCTCCTGGAGACCCTCTACCAGCTCAGCGCCAACGCCAAGGTGCTGGACATGAGGCAGAGCAAGTCCAGTAAGTCCTACAAATGTTTCTTGGGATTTTGGGGTGTTCTCCTGCTGCCCACAGAGGGACTGGCAGCCGTGCGTGGCACCTGGAGCAGGGCTCGCTGCTCTGCTGGCAAGTTTGGGGTTGAGAGGGACAGCTCTGTGTCCCCACAGTGCCCATCCCTGTCCCCCTCAGGGCCATCGGTGTGTTGGGGATGTGGCTCAGTGTCCCGGAGCTGAGCTGCTCCAGAGCTCCTCAAACCCCTGAAACCCCCCTGGTACTAATCCAAGGGGGTCAAACCCCCCAAAATACAGCTGGTACCAACCTGAGGAGGTAAAAATCCCCCAAAACCCACCCAGTATCAACCTGAGGAGGCAAAAATCCCCCAAAACCCACCAGGTACCAGCCTGAGGAGATCAAACCTCCCAAAATCCACCTGGTACCAACCTGAGGAGGTAAAAATCCCCCAAAACCCAGCTCTTACCAATCTGAGGAGATCAAATCCCCTAAAACCCAGCTGGTACCAGCCTGAGAAGATAAAATCCCCCAAAACCCAGCTGGTACCAACCTGAGGAGGTAAAAATCCCCCAAAACCCAGCTGGTACCAGCCTGAGGAGGTAAAAATCCCCCAAAACCCAGCTCTTACCAACCTGAGGAGATCAAATACCCCAAAACCCAGCTCTTACCAACCTGAGAAGATAAAATCCCCCAAAATCCAGCTGGTACCAACCTGAGGAGGTAAAAATCCCCCAAAACCCACCTGGTGCCAGCCTGAGGGGGTAAAAATCCCCCAAACCCACCCGGTGCCAGCCTGAGGGGGTCACAGCTGCTCGGTGTGTCCGTGCCCCCCACTCCCATCCCTCCTTTCCCGTTGTCCGCAGCGAGGAGCTCGTCAGCGCGGCTGCTGGAGCAGACAGCCCGGCTCTGCGCCCTCAAGAACTCCATCGACGCCCTGAAGGTGAGGAGGGGTCTTCTCCAGCGTGGGGGACCTGGTGGCCCCCAGCCCTGCCCTCCAGCCCACCAGGGCTGGTGGCACCTGGTGGCAGCGAGGGGACAAGGTGCTGCCCAGTCCCATTCCCCTTCTCCTCCCAAAACAGTCGGGTTTGACCCCTCTGGTTTCTGCCCAGGGTGGGTGAGGGGCTCTGGGGGGTGACAAGGGTCCCCACGGGGTGGATTTTGGGGTGACCTTGCTGTGCCCCCCAGGACGACACGCTGCGGGAGATGGTTCAGCAGCAGCCGGGCGCCGGCGTCTCCACCACCTTCGGCACCTTCCCGTCCTCTTCCTTCCTGAAGGTGAGAGCCCCATCCCCAGGGACCCCCAGCTCCGACAGCCCCAGTCCTGAGGGACCCCAATCCCAAAGGTGTCCCTCAATCTTGAGGGAACCCTGATTCCAAGAGACACCAGTCACAAAAATCCCCCATTCCGAGGGACCCCAGTCTTGAGGAACCCCAATCTCCAGGGACCCCAATCACCAGAAACTCCCGTCCCTGAGGGGCCCCAGTGCATCCCAAGGGACCCCTGTTCCTGATCCCCAGTTTTGAGGGTCCCCCCCGTTCTAACAAACTCCAATCCCAAGGGATCCCCCGTTCCCAAGGGATGGGGCGAGTGAGGACCCCCTGCTCCACCCCAGCACCCCCTGACCCACAGCAGCCACCAGGTCCCATCCCGAGGGACCCCCAGCTCTGAGAGCCCCAGTCCTGAGGGACCCCAATCCCAAAGGTGTCCCTCAGTCTTGAGGGAACCCTGATCCCAAGAGACGCCAGTCACAAAAACCCCGTTCCTGAGGGACCCCAGTCTTGAGGAACCCCAATCTCCAGAAACTCCCGTCCCTGAGGGGCCCCAATCCATCCCAAGGGACCCCTGTTCCTGATCCCCAGTTTTGAGGGACCCCCCCCCACCCCCGTTCTGACAAACTCCAATCCCAAGGGATCCCCCGTTCCCAAGGGATGGGGCGGGTGAGGACCCCCTGTTCCACCCCAGCACCCCATGACCCACAGCAGCCACTGGGACCCCCAGCTCTGAGAGCCCCAGTTCTGAGGGACCCCAATCCCAAAGGTGTCCCTCAATCTTGAGGGAATCCTGATTCTAAGAGACACCAGTCACAAAAAACCCCGTTCCTGAGGGGCCCCCCAATTCTGAGGGACCCCAATCCCAAAGGGGTCCCTCAATCTTGAAGGAACCCTGATTCCAAGGTCACAAAAAACCCTGTTCCTGAGGGCCCCCCAATTTCGAGGGACCCCAGTCTTGAGGAACCCCAATCTCCAGGGACCCCACTCACACAAAGCTCCCGTCCCTGCGGGGCCCCAATCCATCCCAAGGGACCCCTGTTCCTGATCCCCAGTTTTGAGGGACCCCCCCGTTCTGACAAACTCCAATCCCAAGGGGTCCCCCATTCCCAAGGGATGGGGCGGGTGAGGACCCCCTGTTCCACCCCAGCACCCCATGACCCACAGCAGCCACCAGGTCCCATAACGAGGGACCCCCACCTCTGAGAGCCCCAATCCTGAGGGACCCCAATCCCAAAGGGGTCTCTCAATCTTGAGGGAACCCTGATTCCAAGGTCACAAAAACCCCGTTCCTGAGGGACCCCAGTCTCGAGGAACCCCAATTTCCAGGGACCCCAATCACCAGAAACTCCCATCCCTGAGGGGCCCCAGTGCCTCCCAAGGGACCCCTGTTCCTGATCCCCAGTTTTGATGGACCCCAGTCCCAAAGGTGTCCCTCAATCTTGAGGGAACCCTGATTCCAAGAGACGCCAGTCACAAAAAACCCGTTCCTGAGGGCCCCCCAATTTCAAGGGACCCCAGTCTTGAGGAACCCCAATCTCCAGGGACCCCAATCACCAGAAAGTCCCATCCCTGAGGGACCCCAGTGCATCCCAAGGGACCCCTGTTCCTGATCCCCAGTTTTGAGGGACCCCCCCGTTCTGACAAACTCCAATCCCAAGGGATCCCCCATTCCCGAGGGATGGGGTGAGTGAGGACCCCCTGCTCCATCCCAGCACCCCATGACCCACAGCAGCCACCAGGTCCCATCCCCAGGGACCCCCAGCTCTGAGAGCCCCAGTCCTTAGGGACCCCAATCCCAAAGGGGTCTCTCAGTGTTGAGGGAACCCTGATTCCAAGAGATACCAGTCACAAAAAACCCTGTTCCTGGGGGCCCCCCAATTCCGAGGGACCCCAATCCCAAAGGGGTCTCTCAGTGTTGAGGGAACCCTGATTCCAAGAGACACCAGTCACAAAAAACCCCGTTCCTGAGGGACCCCAGTCTTGAGGAACCCCAATCCCAAAGGCGTCCCTCAATCTTGAGGGAACCCTGATTCCAAGAGACACCTGTCACAAAAATCCCCCATTCCCAGGGACCCCACTCCCGAGGAACCCCAATCTCCAGGGGATCCCCCGTACCCAAGGGACCCCCCTCACACAAAACTCCCATCCCTGAGGGGCCCCAATCCACCCCAAGGGACCCCTGTTCCTGATCCTTGTTCTGACAAACCCCAATCCCTCGGGCTCCCCCGTTCCCGAGGGATGGGGCGAGTGAGGACCCCCTGCCCCACCCCAGCACCCCATAACCTGCCGGGGTCCCTGGGACCGCTCCGAGCGTGGCGTGTCCCCGCAGGCCAAGCAGGAGCAGGCGCAGGGCCCGGCGCTGTGCGGGCGTGTGACAATCCCGTGCGCACCGGGGCACGGCCAGGCCCACCGGGTACTGCTCACCCCCGACCTGCTCCAGCACCTCCGCCAGCACTTCGTCGCCTGATCCGCCCCCCGAGGGACCCCCGCCCCGCTGTCCCCCCACCCCACGCCGGTCCCACTCGCGGGTGGGACCCGGAGCCACTTCCCCCGGGGGGATTCGGGCTCCCCGCGCTGCTCTCGGACACTACAGACACCCCCGGGACCCCCGCGGGGCCGGGGCTGCGGCCCCCCCGTGCTCCTGGCATCCAATAAAAGTTCCCTGGACGCGCCTCCTGCGCCTGGAACCGGGCACCGGGCGGGGACACTGCGGGGACACGGCAGCGACACCGGGGGCTTCGCGTGGGACACGGTGGAGCAGAAAAGGGACTGGCAGGACACCGGGAGGGGGTCACAGGAGGGGTCCGAGAGGGGCAGCGGGAGTCCCGGGAGGGGACTGAGGATCCGGGGGTCACAGAGAGCGCCGGGATGGAACCACGGCGACATTCGGGGACACTGGGATGGCACCGGGAGACATTTGGGGGTCCCGGATGGGGGCAGGGGGACGCTTGGAGGGCACTGAGGGTCCCAGGAGGGGACACGGGGACATTTGGGGTCCTGGGGTGTCCCCGCGATGCCATCGGGGGTCCCGGGGTGGCACCGTGGGGACATTAGGGGGACATTTTGGGGGGGGGGGGGGCGGCTCCCGCCACGTGCGGCCGCGCGCGCACCGAACCGCGCGGAAAGGGGCGGGGCCTGTTGCGCGCGAGCGGCTCCCATTGGTCGGCGCGCAGGAAAAGGCGGAAGGGAACGCCCCCTCCGCTCTCTGATTGGCAGGCGCCGCCGAGGGGGCGGGGCCAGTCTCGCCTCTACTTGATTGGTCGCGGGGCGGGTCCATCGAAGGCGGCCCGCGGTGATTGGTGGAGGGCGCGGCGCAGTGGGCGCTGATTGGTCGAGGAGGAAGGTGGCGGGGTTCCGGCGGTGACGGAGCGTCAGTTCCGGGCGGCGGCGGCGGCGGCAGGACGATGGTGAGTGCGGGCCGGGCCCGCGCCGCATCCGCCGCCATCGGGCGTGCGGAGCGGCTCAGGAGCCTCCTCCGACCGCATCGGGCCGGGCCGGGAGCGGAGGGAGGCCGGGGGAGCCGCATCGAGCCGGGGCGGCGGACGCGGGGATGGGCGGGAGCGCGGCCGTGGTGCCGCCCCCGGTGAGCGGAGCCTCCGGTGCCGCAGGTGCTGCTGCACGTGCTGTTCGAGCATGCGGCCGGGTACGCGCTGTTCGCCGTGCGGGAGGTGGAGGAGATCGGCCTGCAGCTGCCGCAGGTACGGCACCGGCGGCGGCGGGCACCGGGGATAACGGGAGCGGGCACCGGGGGGAACGGGAGCGGGCACCGGGGAGAACGGGAGCGGGCACCGGGGGGAACGGGAGCGCGGGGGGAGGCGGGGGGAAGAAGGAGAACGCGGATCGCGGGGTGGGGAGAGGAGGGGACACACCGGGGCTGGCACGGGCAGAGGTGGAAGCACCGGGCTGGGAATCGCTGGGGGCCGCTGCCCGTTCCCGGTGTGACCGGAGCCGCCGCAGGTGGAGGAGAGCGTCCTGACGCTGGGCAAGTTCCACAACATGGTGAAGCTCGTGGCGTTCTCGCCGTTCCGCTCGGCGCAGAGCGCGCTGGAGAACATGAACGCCGTGTCCGAGGGTGAGCGCGGCTCCGGGGGAACCGGGACCAGCCCCGCGGGGAGCCCCGGGCCGCGCTGAGCTCCCGGTGTCCCGCAGGAGTCCTGCACGAGGAGCTGCGGCTGCTGCTGGACACGGCGCTGCCCCCCAAGAGGAAGAAGGTGGTGCTGGGGGTGGGCGATGCCAAGATGGGCGCGGCCGTGCAGGAGGAGCTGGGGGTGCAGTGCCAGACCGGCGGTGTGGTGGCCGAGCTGATGCGCGGTGAGTGGGGACACGGGGACATCTCGGTGGGCTCCGGTTCGGCCGGGAGGGCAGGACCCGGTGCGGTGGCTCGGAGGTGTCCCCCCGTGGTGACGCCGTGTCCCCGCAGGGATCCGGCTGCACTTCCCGGCGCTGGTTCGCGGCCTCACGGCGCAGTCGGCGGCCAAGGCTCAGCTGGGGCTCGGCCACAGCTACTCCCGGGCCAAGGTGAAGTTCAACGTGAACCGCGTGGACAACATGATCATCCAGTCCATCAGCCTGCTGGACCAGCTGGACAAGGACATCAACACCTTCTCCATGCGTGTCCGGTCGGTGGGGATGGGTTTTGGGGGGTTTAACGGGTTTGGGGGTCCAGGTTCCCTCCCCATGCTTACCACAGGCGGCTGCCTCTGCTCCGGCCGCCTGTACAGACCGGGGAGGGACAGCAGCTCCCCAGGGCCACGGCGTGGCCCGGGGGGGACATTTGGGAGCACGGTGGGGTGGCCTGGGGACACCCAGAGCCGGGGTGGCAGCCTCAGTGAGCGTTTCTGTCCCTGCAGGGAGTGGTACGGGTACCACTTCCCCGAGCTGATCAAGATCGTCCCCGAGAACTCCATGTACTGCCGGGTGGCCAAATTCATCGGGAACCGGCGGGAGCTGAGCGAGGAGAGCCTGGAAGGGCTGGAGGAGATCGTCATGGACAGCGCCAAGGCCCAGGCCATCCTGGAGGCCTCCCGCTCCTCCATGGGTGAGAGGGGCTCTGGGGGGCTCAAGGGGGGCTTGGCCGGGGGGTCGGTGCTGCCGCTCACCCCGTGCCACCCCCAGGGATGGACATCTCCCCCCTGGACCTCATCAACATCGAGAGCTTCTCGCGCCGCGTCATCTCCCTGTCCGAGTACCGCAAGGGGCTGCAGGAGTACCTGCGCTCCAAGATGAGCCAGGTGGCCCCCAGCCTGTCAGCCCTCATCGGGGAGGTGGTGAGTGTCCCCAGAGTGTCCCTAGAGTGTCCCCAGAGCGTCCCCTGCCACCCGCCCGGCCGCGGAGGTGATGTCAGAGTGAATCTGTCAATCCACTGAGCTGTGCTGCTGACGCCTCCACTGCTGATCCGCGGCCTGTGGGGACTCTCTGTGTCCTTGGGGGGCTTCAGGGCCACCTGTGACCCCCCGGTGCTGTCCCCCAGGTGGGCGCCCGCCTCATCTCGCACGCTGGCAGCCTGACCAACCTGGCCAAGTACCCGGCGTCGACCGTGCAGATCCTGGGTGCTGAGAAGGCCCTGTTCAGGTACTGCCGGGGCAGGGAGGGGCTGTCTGGGGGTGGGGGTGGCATTTGGGGGTCCTGACCCCACCCTGGGTGCTCGCAGGGCGCTGAAGACGAGGGGGAACACCCCCAAGTACGGCCTCATCTTCCACTCCACCTTCATCGGGCGCGCGGCCGCCAAGAACAAGGGGCGCATCTCGCGCTACCTGGCCAACAAGTGCACCATCGCCTCGCGCATCGACTGCTTCTCAGGTGGGTCTGGGGGCTCTGGGGGGCTCTGGGGGGCACAGACGGGGTGGGTGCTGTCACTCGGTGCCCAGGTGGGCACGGGGAGGGCACTCGGGGCCGCTCTGCCGTGATGGGAACATTTTTCGTCAACAGCATCTCACCCCGGTGAATGGTGACTCCTGTGGGCTGAGCAGAGCAGGGGGGGACTCGGGGGGGGACTCGGGGGGGTTTGGGGGTGCAGGGTGGGTGCTGAGCCCCCCCTGTGCCCTCCCCACAGAGGTCCCCACCAGTGTCTTTGGGGACAAGCTGCGGGAGCAGGTGGAGGAGCGCTTGGCCTTCTACGAGACCGGGGAGCCGCCCCGCAAGAACCTGGAGGTGATGAAGGAGGCCGTGGTGGAGGTGAGGAGGAAGAGGAGGAGGGGGTGGTGAGGGATGAAGAAGAGGGGCGAGGGTGACAAATGCAGGCAGTGGGGGAGATGGAGGAGAAGGTGAGGCCCTGGGGGAGATGAAGATGGAGGTGAAGTCCATGAAGGGTGAAGAAGTTAAGGTGCTGAGATGAAAATGATGGAAGTGTTGGGGTGATGAAGATGATGGAGGTGAGGTCCTGGGGGAGATGAAGGTGGCAGTAGTCAGGTACCACGGGCTGGAGATTGTGAATGGGAAGTGCTGGGGGCAGTGGAGGTGCTGGGATGATGGTGGTGGAGGTGATGAAGATGATGGTGACATCCTGTAGTGATGGTGAGATCTGAGGTGATGATGGTGAGATCCTGGGGGGATGAAGGTGATGCTGGGGTGCTGGGGGGATGAAGGTGATGGTGAGATCTGAGGTGATGATTGTGAGATCCTGGGGTGATGAAGATGATGCTGGGGTGATAAAGGTGATGGTGAGATCCTGGGGTGATGAAGGTGACGCTGAGGGCCCGTGTCGGAGGTGATGTCACTGTGCCATCCTGACCTGCTGTGGAGGCCAAAGACTGATTTAATGAGTCTGATCCGACCAGGGCCAGGTGTGGGGACAAACCCCAGGACCTGCCCTGGCTCACGTCCCCCCGTGTGTCCCCAGGCCAGCGAGGTGGTGGCTGAGGTGAAGAGGAGGCAGGAGAAGAAGGAGAAGAAGAGGAAGAAGAGGGAGAAGCGGCGGCTGGAGGCCCTGGCAGCGGCCGCCGAGGAACCAGCGGAGAACTCAGTGATGGAGACGGAGGTGAGGGGATGGGGTGAGACCCTTTTGGGGGTCCTGGATGCTCCTGATGCCAGGGGGGTGTGAGGGGGCTCTGTGCCCGAGGATGGGGCCAGAGCTGACGTGGGGCTCCCCACAGGAGAACGACGTGGGGGCCAAGAAGAAGAAGAAAAAGAAGAAGCAGCAGCCGGAGGAGTCTGAAGCAGAGGCAGAGCCTGAGGAGAACGGGGTGGAGGAGGAGGAGGAGGAGGAGGAGCCATTGCCCAAGAAGAAAAGGAAAGTCGAGGTAGAGGCTGAGGAGGAAGAGGAGGAGAAGAAGAAGAAAAAGAAGAAGAAGAAGAAGGCAGCGGCTCAGGACTCTGAGGAGGATTAGGGAGCCGAGAGCAGTACATGGACTGACAGACTGACGGACAGGCAGGAGCCCGGAGCCGCTCCGAGGTGTCCCCAGCCATGTCCTGCGGCATTGTGGCCACTGGGAACGTGTCACAGCCCCTCGTGGTGGCCTGGGTGAGTCCCTCTGGCCACCAGCAGCCCCTGGACTGTGCCTTACACAGTGGAACTTTTAACCCCACGTCCCTTCCTTGGGGACTTAGGGCTGTGTGGGGCTGTCCCCAGGCCGTGTCCCCTTCCCTGGGGCTGTCCCCAGGCTGTGTCCCCCTGTGCAGGGCAGGCCCAGCACCCCAATAAAGGGCTGAGGTCGTTGCTGAGCCCTCCTGTCCTGCTCCGTGGCAGGGGGTGCCCAGGCTGTCCCCACGGGGGTCACCCTGTCACCAGCGGCCTGCCCGGGCCGAGGGACACCGACGGCAGCACGGTCACACCTGAGGCCACTTTATTGGAGTCGCCGGGGCGGGGTGAGGTCACTGCACCTCCAGGGCATCTATCACGGCCTGGGTGAAATCCATGGAGGTGGAGTAGCCCCCCATGTCCGCCGTGCGCACCTGCAAGGAGAGGGGAGGTTAGGGGGGGACAGAAGTGGGGTCCCCTCGGCCCCAGGATGGGCTGTGCCACTGTGGGGTTGGGCTCCCTGGAGCCCTCTGCACCCCAAAACCTTCCCCGTGTGTTGAGGATCTGTGCAGGGGCTGGTGACCCCTCTGTCCCACACCAAAGTCTGCTTCCAGCACTGCCCCCCCAGCTCAGCACCCCAAAAGCTGCCCCAGATCCCCCCAGGAAGCGCTGGACCCTTTATTAGCAAAGCAGATTACAGAGCAGGACACGATGGTGATGGTGTGGCCCCGAGCCTGGCGTGGCACCAGGCCTGGCCCCACAGCGTTTATGGGGCCGGCTCAGAGCCCTGTGACACCCCAATTCCCACGGGTTGGGGGGCACGGGGTGCAGCTCCCCAGATCTGGAGTGTTCCAAGGTCCCCCCACACCTGGAGCTGTCCCTGCGTGGGGACCCTGTGCCAAAGCTGCCAAGGGGGGAGGGTGGGGGATGGCACCCTGCTTATTGCTGGGTGGGATGGATCCCACGGGAATGGGGGCACAGGGATCCCACGGGAATGGGGGTCCCACAGTTGTGGTGGTCCCATGAGAATTCCACAATTCCACTGGTCCAGCAGTCACAACGACCCCACAGGAATGGGGGGCCCCATGGTCACAGGGATCCCATGGGAATGGGGATCCCACAGTCAAAGGGATCCCATAGGAATGGGGGTCCCACATTTGTAAGGATCCCATGGGAATGGGGTCCCACAGTCCAAGGACCTGTTCTCGGGGCTAACAATCCAGTAATGGGGGTCCCATGGGGGTCCCAGAGCCGTGGTGGGTGGTCCCAATGTCCCTATGAGCTGCCTGTGAGTTTGGGGTGCTGCCCCATTGCCCCCAAACCGCCCCATAACCCCCAAAATCCGCACTGGCCGCCTCCTGCGGGGGTGGGGGAAGGTGAGGGGCACTGGGGGGATGTGGGGAGGGGGCCGAGGCGCTGGGGGGCTGCCGGGGGTCCTAAGCCCCATAGTTGGGGTGCAGGTTGTCAATGACGGACTTGACGAAGTCGGAAGTGGTGGAGTAACCGCCCAGGTCCCGGGTCCGGACCTGCAGATCCAACACAGGAGGGGAGAAACGGGGAAAGGCCGAGGTGAACGCGGGAAGGGCTGCGAGAGGGACAGGAGAGCAGAGAGAGACTGCAGGACCCTCCACAGCCCTGCCAGGACCTGCACTGGGGCTGTGGGACATCCCTCCAGGACCTGGGGTGGGAATGGGGCTGTGGAACGTCCCTGAGAACCCTGCCAGGACCTGCACTGGGGCTGTGGGACATGCCCGAGAGTCCTGCCAGGACCTGCACAGAGGCTGTGGATCATCCCTCCAGGACCTGGGATGGGAATGGGGCTGTGGAACGTCCCTGAAAATCCTGCCAAGAACCCAAATGGGGACAAGGCCATGGAGGATCCCCCAGCCCTGCCAGAAGTCCCTCCCCTGCCAGGACGTGACCACAGGGGCTGGACACAGCTGTGGGACTGGGAGTGTAGCTGGAGAGAGGAGAGGAACCAAGAATTCCAGCTGGGAAGAGGAGAGGAACCAGAATTCCAGCTGGAAAGAAGAGAGGAGCCAGAGAACATGACCCAGGCACCACCCACTGTCCCACACTCACTTTTCCACCCTTGATCACCTTCTTCACCGCATCCGAGATCATGTTGGAGTGGTATTCCAGGCTGGAAAAGGGGGGGAACAGGGGGTCAGCCCCTGAGGAGCCCCCCTAACCCCCTCTCCGCAGCCCAGCACGTACTTGAGGTGCCGCAGCATGTTGGAGGCCGAGAGCAGCATGGCCGTGGGGTTGGCGATGTTCCTGCCCACCGCCTGGGCGAAGGGGTGCCGGGCGCCCTGCAGGACACAGAGACAGGGTCATGCCACCCTGCCAGCCTGGGGAATTCTCTGGAATTCTCTGGAATGCCCCTGGAATGCCCCGGGCTCACCAGCTCGAACACGGCGTACTCGGCGCTGTAGCTCTCGCCGGGCACGACGCCGGCGCCGCCCACCAGCCCCGCGGCCAAGTTGTCCACGATGTTGCCGTAGAGGTTGGGCATCACCAGGACGTCGAACTGGTAGGGATTCTGCACCAGCTGGCACGGGAATGGGAATGGGAATGGGGCACTGAGGTCTGGGACAGCTGTGGAGAAGCTCAGCCCCACCCTGGCACAGGGAGCAGAGCTCCAAGTGTCTCCAACACAAACCATTCCGTGCTGCCTGCAGCAGCAGCGGTGGGATTGGGAAGTTTTTAGGGATACAAAGAGGAATTTTTAGGGATAGGAACACGCCCAGCCCCAGTGAGGCTGCAGGAACCCAGGTGAGCAGCTCCCAAGCCATCAGAATTCCCCCCAGGAGCAGCACTGGGATGGCCCCGGAGGTACAGGTGAGGTGAGACAGAGCTGGGAATGTTTGTTGGGAATGTTGGGAATGCTGGGAGAGCTCCTGCCCCACACTGGGACAACCCTGGGGCCAGGTGTGGCCAGGCTGGGAGGTTCCAGCTGCCCAGGGTGGCACAGGGACACGGGATGGGGTGTGGCTCACCTGCATGCAGCAGTTGTCGATGATCATGGTGTCGAATTTGATCTTGGGGTACAGCTCGGCCACCTCCTTACAGCACTGCAGGAACAGCCCGTCCCCCAACTTCCTGCACAGGGAACACCAGCGGGGCTTGGGGGACAGCAGGGACACCCCACAGGCTGCAGGGACCCAGCAGGACCCACAGGGACCCAGCAGGACCCACAGGGATCCAGCAGGACCTGCAAGGACCCAGCAGGAGCTGCAAGGACCCAGCAGGACCCGCAGGAACCCAGCAGGAGCTGCAGGGATCCAGCAGGAGCTGCAGGGACCCAGCAGGACCCAGCAGGAATTGGGATCTGTGACACATCTGGGGGTCCCCATGCTGCTTTTCCCCCCCATCTCCCTGATGGGAAGGAAGGGGATTTGTCTCAGCTCTCCCAGAACAGAGAAGTTCCAGAATCCTGGAATGGTTTGGGTTGGAGAGGGACCTTGAAGTTTATTGATTCCATGGGCAGGGACACCTCCCACCACCCCAGGCTGCTCCAACCTGGCTTTGGACATTGCCAGGGATCCAAAGGCAGCCACAGCAAATCTGGGAATTCCATCCCAGCCAGGAATTCCTCCCCAATTTCCCAGCCCAATCTTTCTTTTCCCACCTGGAATTCCTTCCTCCCCCATCTCCTGCCACCCCGAGCCCCTCCCGGTGTCCTGGAGCCCCAGTGGGCAGTGGCAGCTCGCAGGGAGGGGACAGGGAGGGGACAGGGAGGGGACAGGGGGGCAGTGGCACTCACATGATGTTGGCCTTGTGCACGGCCGTGACCTTGGCCCGGCCCTTCTTGGTGGCGTAGTCGAAGGCGAACTTGGCGATGCGCTGGGACTTGGCCCTGGTGATGATCTTCAGGCACTCGATCACCCCCTTGACACTCTGGGGGGACAGCGGGGTCAGGGCCAGGCCACGGCCACCGGGCTGGCCTGAGAGCGGCCTGCTCATCATCATCCTCATCATCATTGTCATCATCATCATCATCCTCATCATCACTACTGTGCCACCGGGCTGGCCTGAGAGCGGCCTGACACCTTTACTGCTCCTCCTCATCATCATCATCGTCATTGTCATCCTCACTGTGCCACCCGGGCTGGCCTGAGAGCGGCCTGCTCATCATCATCATCATCATCATTGTCACCATCATCATCCTCATCATCATTATCATTATCATCATCATCATCATCATCATCATTATTATTATTATTATTATTATTATTATTATTATTATTATCATCATCATTATTATTATCATTATCATCATCATTATTATGCCACCCCGGCGTGCCCTGACACCTGTCCTGCTTCGGGCTCGCTGCCCTTCCCTCTCCTTATCATCATTAACATAATAATTTTATTATTATTATTATTGTTGTTGTTATTCTTATTCTTATTATATTTATATTTATATTTATATTTATATTTATATTTATATTTATATTTATATTTATATTTATATTTATATTTATATTTATATTTATATTTTTACTACACCCTGGCCTGTCCTGACACCTGTCCTACTCCGGGCTCTCGTCCCTTCCCTCTCCTCCTCATTACTATTATTATTAAATTTATTATTATTATTATTATTATTATTATTATTATTATTATTATTATTATTATTATTATTATTATTATTATGCCACCCCAGACTGTCCTGACACCTGTCCTGCTCTGTCCCTGCTTCCCTTCCCTCTCATTAGGATCATATTTTTTATTATTATTATTATTATTAGTAGTAGTAGTAGTAGTAGTATTCCCTCTCCTCATAATCATATTTATTATTATTATTACCATCATCATTATAATTCTCATTACCATCATCATCAGTTATTCACATTTATGATGTGTTATATGTATTATATTATCTATTATTCTTACACACGTTTAGTTTATTTACTATTAATTCTTATAATCATTATTTTTTTTATTAAATATTCCTTATCATTATAATTTTCTTCCAATTACTATATATTTCTTATCACCAGCATTTTGTTTCAATTATTCAATTGTTATCACCATCAGCACTTTGTTTCAATTATCGAATTGTTCTTATCATCATTTTCTTTCAACTATTGAATTGTTCTTATCATCACAATTTTGTTTCAATTATTGAATTGTTCTTATCATCATAATTTTGTTTCTATTATTGAATTGTTCTTATCATAATTTTGTTGCAATTATTGAATTGTTCTTATCATAATCTTCTTTCAATTATTGAATTGTTCTTATAATTTTGTTTCAATTATTGAATTGTTCTTATCACCATTTTCTTTCAACTATTGAATTGCTCTTATCATCACAATTTTGTTTCAATTATTTAATTGTTCTTTTCATCCTCATAATTTTCTTTCAATTACTGAACTGTTCTTATCACCACTTTGTTTCAATTATTGAATTGTTCTTATCATCACAATTTTCCTTCACTTATTGAATTGTTCTTATCATCATCACAAATTTCCTTCAATTATCGGATTGTTCGTATCATTTTGTTGTAATTATTAAATTGTTATCATCACAATTTTGTTTCAATTATTGAATCGTTCTTATCACTTTGTTTCAATTATTGAATTGTTCTTATCATAATCAGAATTTTCTTTCAATTACTGAATTGTTCTTATCATTTTGCTGCAATTATTGAATTGTTCTTATCATAATCTTCTTTCAATTATTGAATTGTTCTTATCACTTTGTTTCAATTATTGAATTGTTCTTATCATCACAATTTTGTTTCAATTATTGAATTGTTATCATCATCACTCTGAGCATTCCCTGGAATTTTCCCTTCTCCAGGGAACACTCCCGGTGCCCACCTCGTGCTCCAGGGAGCTGTACTCGCCCTCGGTCTGCTCGCGGATGATCACCAGGTCCAGGTTGTTGTGCCGGGTCTGGTATCCCGGGAGGCTCTTGACGTGCACCACGTTGGCAAACAGGTCCAGTTTCCTCCTGGGGACACGGGGACAGCGTCACCAGGGCGGCCCCGGGCTCGGAGTGTCCCCTCAGTGCTGGGGACACCCCCCGCGGGACCCCAGGGTCAGCAGGGACAGCTCCTGGCCATGGAGTTTTGTCTCCCAAAAACTCATTAATTATTAATTCATGGGTGAGGAGTTCTGGGATCCTCTCCACCTTCTCCAGAACTTCCAGGGAAGCAGGATCAGCCAGCAGGGACAGCTCCTGGCTATGGAGTTTTGCTTCCCAATAACTCATTAATCATTAATTAATGGGTGATGAGTTTTGGGATCCACCCCACCACCTCCAGAACTTCCAGGGAATCAGGATCAATCAGCAGGGACAGCTCCAGAACAGAGTTTTGCCTCCCCATAATTAATGAAATTAATAATAACATTAATTAATGTTTTCTTCCCCAGTGTCTGTCCCCTCCAAGTCCCTGGGGACACGGCTGGAGCCACCCCCCTTCTCCAGGACCCCTCAGGGTCCCACTGAAGGTTTTGTTCCTCAGCCTTTTCCTCTCCCCCATAACTCATTAATGATTCATTAATTAATTTCCCTCACCTGAGCCTCATGTCGTAGGACGCCAGGTCTCCCTTGTACTCCATGGGTGTGTGGATCTTCCCTGCAGGACATGGGGGAGTTGTCCCAGGATCCCAAAAAACCTGCCCTGGTGCAGCCTGAGGGGCTGGGGGCAGGGCAGGGACAGGGACAGGGACAGGGACAAGGACAGGGACAAGGCCACGCTCCCCAGTGCTCACCTATGAGGGCCACCTTGCTCTCCTTCATGGAGTCCACCACCCGATCCAGCTTCTCCTCGGACGCCGTGTTCTGCACCTCGCTCAGGTGGTGCTCGTCGAAGTGCACGGGGACATTGCCGGCCTGGCACGGGGACAGGGCCACCCATTGTCACCTCGGGGACACCCCAGGGGGACACCCCAGGGGGACACGGAGCCCTGAGCCAGCTGGGATCACCTCAGTGGCACGGTGACACTGAGGGAAGCAGGGGACGTTTCCCGTGGGAAAACCCTCTGAGGTGGCCCTGGCACTGCCAAGGCCACCCCTCGGGATGTCCCCAAGTGCCACATCCGCAGGGTTGGTAAATCCCTCCAGGAATGGGGACTCCCCCACTACCTTGGAGAGCCAGTTTGAGGTAGAGTTGTCCCAATATCCCAAATCCAATTATCCCAAATTCCTCCAGGAACGGGGACTCACCCTCTGCCTGTGGGCAGCACCAGTGGGGACAGAGGGCACAGGGACACTCAGGGACACTCAGGGACACACAGGGACATTGAGGAACTCACAGGGACATGCAGGGATGCTCAGGGACATTCAGGGACACACAGGGACACGCAGGGACACAGAGGAACTAACAGGGACACTTAGGGACACACACGGACATTTAGGGACACTCAGAAACACAGAGGAACTCACAGGGACACGCAGAGACATGAAGGGACACTCAGGGACACGCATGGATACTCAGGGACATTTAGGGACACAGAGGAACTCACAGGGACACACAGGGACACTCAGGGACATTTAGGGACACTTAGGGACACTCAAGGACAAGCAGGGACATTCAGGGACATGCAGGGACATTGAGGAACTCACAGGGACATGCAGGGACACTAAGGACACTCAGGAATGTTTAGGGACATTTAGGGACACTCAGGGACACTCAGGGATGTTTAGGGACACTCAAGGATAAGCAGGGACATTCAGGGACATTGAAGAACTCACAGGGACATGCAGGGACACTAAGGACACTCAGGGATGTTTAGGGACATTTAGGGACACTCAGGGATATTGAGGAACTCACGGGGACACACAGGGACACTCAAGGACACTCAGGGACATTGATAAACTCACAGGGACACACAGGGATGCTCAGGGACGTTTAGGGACACACAGGGACACTCGGGGACACTCGGGGCCAGCTGCCGTACCTTGAAGACCTCCTTGACAGCGTGCATGAGCTCCGGGCCCACACCGTCCCCGGGCAGCATTGTCACCTGGAACGTCCCCTCAGCCCTGTGGGACTGTGGGGACACGGCGGGGTCACCCCAAATCCGGCCCCAAACCACCCCAAAGGGACCCCCTGAGGGGCTGGGCCATGTCACACCCACGGGGACACAGCAGGGTCACCCCAAATCCAGCCCCAAACCAGGCCAAAGGGACCCACGGGGACACCCCAAATCCAGCCCCAAACTGGGCCAAGGGGACCCCATGGTGACACCCCAAATCCAGCCCCAAACCAGGCCAAGGGGACCCCATGGTGACACCCCAAATCCAGCCCCAAACCAGGCCAAGGGGACCCCATGGTGACACCCCAAATCCAGCCCAAACTGGGCCAAGGGGACCCCACAGGGACACCCCAAATCCAGCCCCAAACTGGGCCAAGGGGACCCCACAGGGACACCCCAAATCCAGCCCCAAACCAGGCCAAGGGGACCCCATGGGGACACCCCAAATCCAGCCCCAAACTGGGCCAAGGAGACCCCACGGGGACACCCCAAATCCAGCCCCAAACTGGGCCAAGGGACCCCATGGGGACACCCCAAAACCATCCCCAAACTGGGCCAAGGGGACCCCACGGGGACACCCCAAATCCAGCCCCAAACCGCCCCAAGGGGACCCCCCGAGGGGCTGGGCCACGTCACAGCCACGGGGACACGGAGCTCTGTGGGTCGGGAAAGCCCCACAGCGCCAAGGCCACCACTGACGGTGTCCCCAAGTGTCACACCCTCAGGGTTCCCCCAGGGATGGGGACTCCACAGCTGTGCAGTGCTGGAAAATTCCCACAGTGTCCCCCCAGGTGACCCTTGGGGACACCCCAAAGTGCTGCTGGCCCAGCTCGGGGCCGTGTCCCTTTGTCCTGTCCCTGTCCCCAAATCCCTCCTTTCCCCGGGCACGCTCTGGGGGCTGTCCCACCAGGCACGAGGCCACCACGGAGATGTCACCCCCTGTCCCTGTGCCACCCCGGTGGTGACAGCAGCACACCCGACACCAGCAGCGACCTTTTCGTGCTCAGCACTGCCAGAAATAGCCGGAACCTGAACCCAGAGGGGTCCCTGAGCGTCCCCAGCACCGCCCCGTGCTCCTAAATCCCCTTGTCCCTGCCCTCAGGAGCTCCTGGAATTCTGAACAGCCATTTTTACCACGAATTTTTCCAATATTCCACCCAAATCCTTCCAGGGATGGGGACTCCCCCTTCTTTTTTTTCCAGAAGGAATTTCCCCAATATCCCAGCAGAGCCCCGTGCTCCTAAATCCCCTTATCCCTGTCCTCAGGAGCTCCTGGAATTCTGCACAGCTATTTTTAGCAGGAATCCCACCCAAATCCCTCCAGGGATGGGGACTCCCCATTTCTTTTTTCCAGAAGGAATTTCCCCAAAATCCCAGCACATCCCCATGTTCCTAAATCCCCTCATCCCTGTCCTCAGGAGCTCCTGGAATTCTGGACAGCCATTTTTACCACCAATTTTTCCAAAATTCCACCCAAATCCCTCCAGGGATGGGGACTCCCCATTTCTTTTTTCTAGGAGGAATTTCCCCAATATCCCAGCACAGCCCTGTGCTCCTAAATCCCCTCATTGCTCCTAAATCCCCTCATTCCTGCTCCCTGTCCTCAGGAGCTCCTGGAATTCTGCACAGCCATTTTTAGCAGGAATTTCCCCAATATCCCACCCAAATCCCTCCAGGGATGGGGACTCTCCACTTGTCTTTTCAGGAGGAATTTCCCCAATATCCCAGCACAGCCCCGTGCTCCTAAATCCCCTCATTGCTCCTAAATCCCCTCATTCCAGCTCCTGGAATTTTGCACAACCAGTTTTAGCAGGAATTTTTCCAATATTCCACCCAAATCTCTCCAGGGATGGAGACTCCCCATTTCTTTTTTCCAGGAGGAATTTTCCCAATATCCCAGCACAGGCTGGTGTTCCTAAATCCCCTATTCCTGCCCGCAGGAGCTCCTGGAATTCTGCACAGCCATTTTTAGCAGGAATTTTTCCCAATATCCCACCCAAATCCCTCCAGGGACGGGGACTCCCCATTTCTCTTTTCAGGAGAAATTTCCCCAATATCCCAGTACAGCCTCATGCTCCTAAATCCCCTCATAACTGCTCTCAGGAGCTCCTGGAATTTTGGACAGCCATTTTTACCACAAATTTTTCCAATATTCTACCCAAATCCCTCCAGGGATGGGGACTCCCCCTTCTTTTTTCCAGAAGGAATGTCCCCAAAATCCCAGTACATCCCCATGCTCCTAAATCCCCTCATAACTGCTCTTAGGAGCTCCTGGAATTTTGAACAGCCATTTTTAGCAGGAATTTTTCCCAATATCCCACCCAAATGGGGACTCCCCATTTCTTTTTCCAGAAGGAATTTCCCCAACATCCCAGCGTGCTCCTAAACCCCCTCAGCTGTTCCCCCCCAGCCAGGGCAGCTCCCAAACCCCTCAGGAAAGCTGAGAGGCAGCAGCTGGGAGCTGGAAATAAACCAGGAATGGATCCTGCAGGCCTCAAGGTCACCCTCGGGGCTCTGCCCTTCCTGGGAAAAGCCACCCCTGATGTCCCCAAGTGCCACCAGCCCCGGGATGTCACCCCCTGCCAACCACGGGGATGCCCAAGCAGGAATCCTCTCAATATCCCACCCAAATCTGTGTCATTCCCGCCCCCCCCATCCTCCCATCGGGGAATTTTGGGGGGTCAGGGATCCCCCAAACCCCCTCAGCCCCAAATAACGCTGACCTTGGTCTGGGGCTGCTGCAGGAGGGCGGCCGAGGTGCCCAGGCCCCGCCATGCCCCGAGGCTCTGGGCACGCAGGAGAACCTGGGGGTGCTGCAGGTCAGAGAGTCCCACCGTGGGGCACCCCAAAAATCCTCCCCCCCTGCCCGAAATGTCACCCCCGAAATGACAGACCCGCCCCAGCCCGGCCTGAGCCCCCAAAAGGAACCAGCCCCAAAATGAACCAGCCCCAAAATGAACCAGCCCCAAAATGAACCAGCCCCAGACTGAGCCCCCAAAACCCCTCTGACCCCTCCCAGACACCTCTGACCCCCCCCTAAACCCCTCTGACCCCTCCCGGACCCCCCCAAACCCCTCTGACCCCCCCAAACCCCTCTGACACCCCCCAGACCCATCTGACCCCTCACTGACCCCCCCAAACCTCTCTGACCCCCCCAAACCCCTCTGACCCTCACTGACCCCTCACGGACCCCCCCAAACCCCTCTGACTCCCCCAGACCCCTCTGACCCCCCTAAACCCCTCTGACCCCTCTCTGAACCCCCCAAACCCCTCTGACCCATCCCTCAGGCCCGTCAAACCCCTCACTGACCCCCCCAAACCCCTCTGACCCCCCCCAAAACCCTCTGACCCCCCCAGACCCCTCTGACCCCTCACTGACACACCCCCCAAATCCGTCTGAGCCTCCCAAACCCGTCTGACCCCCCCCAAACCTTCCCGGATCCCTCACGGAGCCCCCCACCCCTCACTGACCCCTCCCAGCCCTCACTGACCCCTCACTGAACCCCCCAAACCCTCACTGACACCTCACTGATCCCCCCAAACCCCTCACTGACCCCCCAAACCCCTCTGACCCCCCCCAAACCCCTCTGACCCCCCCCAAACTCCTCTGACCCCTCACTGACTCCCTAAACCCCTCACTGACCCCCCCAAACCCTCACTGACCCCTCATGGACCCCCCCAAACCCCTCTGACCCCTCACGGACCCCCCAAACCCTCACTGACCCCTCACTGACCCCCCAAACCCTCACTGACCCCTCACGGACCCCCCAAACCCTCACTGACCCCTCACGGACCCCCCAAACCCTCACTGACCCCTCACTGACCCTCCCAAACCCTCACTGACCCCTCACGGACCCCCCCAGCCCTCACTGAACCCCCCAAACCCTCACGGACCCCTCACCCCTCACTGACCCCTCACAGCCCACGGAGGTCAGAGCCCGTCTGACCCCCCTGACCGTGCCCGGCCCCTCTGTCCCGCCATCCCGCGGCCACCCCGCGCCCCGAGCCGCGGGCAGAGCCGCGGGGCAGAGCCGCTGTCCCCTCCCAGCCCCGTCTGTCCGTCCGTCCGTCCGTCCCTCACCGCCGCCGCCGCCCGGCCCGCGCCCAGCGCCGCCATCTTGGCCAGCCCACAATGCACCGCGGCACCGCGCGGGCCACGTGACGCGGCGGGGGGCGGGGCCTCGGCGGCCTGAGGCGCCCCCTGGCGGGCGGGCGGGACAGCGCTGTCACCTAAATGTCACCTGAATGTCACCGAAATGTCACCTGAATGTCACCTGAATGTGCCCTAAATGTCACCTGAATGTGCCCTAAATGTCACCTGAATGTTCCCTAAATGTCCCCTAAATGTCACCTGAATATCACCTGAATGTCACCTGAATGTCACCTGAATGTCGCCGTAATGTCACCTAAATGTCACCTGAATGTCGCTGAAATGTCCCCTAAATGTCACCTGAATGTCACCTGAATGTTCCCTAAATGTCACCTGAATGTCGCCGAAATGTCACCCAAATGTCGCCTGAATGTTCCCTAAATGGCACCGGAATGTCGCTGAAATGTCACCTGAATGTTCCCTAAATGTCACCAGAATGTTGCATAAATGTCCCCTAAACGTCACCTAAATGTCCCCTATATGTCACCTGAATGTCGCCAAAATGTCCCCTAAATGTCACCTAAATGTCACCTGAATGTTACCTAAATGTCACCTGAATGTCCCCTAAATGTCACCTGAATGTCGCCGAAATGTCCTCTAAATGTCACCGGAATGTTCCCTAAATTTCATCTGAATGTCGCCGAAAAGTCCCCTAAATATTCCCTCAGTGTCCCCTAAATGTCACCTAAATATCACCTAAATGTCACCTGAATGTTCCCTGAATGTCACCTAAATGTCCCCTAAATGTCACCTAAATGTCACCTGAATGTTCCCTAAATGTCACCTAAATGTTCCCTCAGTGTCCCCTAAATGTTCCCTCAGTATCCCCTAAATATCACCTAAATGTTCCCTAAATGTCCCCTCAGTGTCACCTAAATGTCACCTGAATGTCGCCGAAATGTCACCTAAATGTCACCGGAATGTGCCCTAAATGTCACCTAAATGTCACCTGAATGTCACCTAAATGTTGCCGAAATGTCACCGGAATGTCGCCTGAATGTTGCCGAAATGTCACCGGAATGTCACCGAAATGTCACCTGAATGTCGCCGGAATGTCGCCGAAATGTCCCCTAAATGTCACCTGAATGTCGCCGAAATGTCACCTGAATGTTCCCTGAAAGTTGTCGAAATGTCACCTGAATGTCACCTAAATGTCACCTGAATGTCACCGAATGTCCCCTAAATGTCACCTGAATGTCACCAAAATGTCCCCCTAAACGTCACCTGAATGTTCCCCAAATGTCACCTGAATGGTGCCGAAAAGTCCCCTAAATGTTCCCTCAGTGTCCCCAAAATGTCACCTGAATCCTGAATGTTCCCTAAATGCCCCCTAAATGCCACCTGAATGTCACCGAAATGTCCCCTAAATGTTCCCTCAGTGTCCTCTAAATGTTCCCTAAATGTCACCTAAATGTCCCCTCAGTGTCCCCTAAATGTCCCTTAAATGTCACCTCAGTGTCCCCTAAATACTCCCTAAGTATCCCCTCAGTGTCCTCCCAGTGTCCCCTAAATGTCCCCTCAGTGTCCCCACAATGTACCCGAAATGCCCCCTCAGTATCCCCGCAGTGTCCCCTCAATGTCCCCTAAATATTCCCTAAATGTCACCTCAGTGTCCCCTCAATGTCCCCCCAGTGTCCCCACAATGTCCCCTCAAGTGACCCTTGGGGACACCCAGTGCCCTGCCCTTCCAGTCCTGTGCCACCGCTCCTGCACCCCGCTGTGTCCCCGACTGTCCCCTGCCACCCCTGGTGTCCCCAGAGCCCCTGTGGCCCCTTGGTGACACAGGCGACACTGGTGACACAGAGGTGACACAGGTGACACAGGTGACACAGGTGACACAGGTGACACCGGTGACATGGAGCTCTTTATTGCACGGGCAGGGAGGGGACCCTGCTGTCCCCAGCCAGGCCAGGGCCGGGAGCAGCTCCCAGGGGACAGTGCCACCCCAGGGCTGTCCCCAGGGGACAGTGCCACCCCAGAGCTGTCCCCAGGGCTGTCCCCAGAGGACAGTGCCACCCCAGGGCTGTCCCCAGATGACAATACCACCCCAGGGCTGTCCCCAGAAGACAGTGCCACCCAAGGGCTGTCCCCAGGGCTGTCCCCAGAGGACAGTGCCACCCCAGGGCTGTCCCCAGGGCTGTCCCCAGAGGACAGTGCCACCCCAGGGCTGTCCCCCCGCTGTCACTTCCTGAGCAGCTGTGCCCGGGCCCGGCTCAGTCTCTCTGCCAGGGCCCCGTCGGTGCCGGGCTCGCACCGCGCCAGCACCAGGCCCAGCTCGGCCTCGCTGCGCCGCTCCAGCGCCGCCTCCGCCGCCTGCTCCAGGTCCCTGCACCGCGGGGACAGCCCGGGGAGGGGACAGTGAGGGGACAGCCAGGGGACGCGGCTGCCACCCCCAATTCCCGCTGTGGGGAGCTCCACTGTGTTCCCATGAGGGGATGTCCCACACCCCGAGGGTCCCCTGGGTGTCCCCCCACACCCCGAGGGTCCCCTGGACATCCCCACACCCCAAGAGTGTCCCCTGGATGTCCCCCCACACCCCAAGGGTGTCCCCAATACCCTGAGCGTGTCCCCAACACCCCGAGGGTGTCCCCACGATGTCCCCACACCCCAAAGGTGTCCCCAACACCCCGAGGGTGTCCTGGGTGTCCCCGCACCCCCAAGAGTCCAACACCCCAAGGGCGTCCCCTGAATGTCCCCCCACACCCCAAAGGTGTCCCCAATACCCCGAGGGTGTCCCCTGGGTGTCCCCCTCACCCTGACAGTGTCCCCGAGATGTCCCCACACCCCGAGGATGTCCCCAACACCCCGAGGGTGTCCCCTTGGTGTCCCCCCACCCTGAGGGTGTCCCCCACCACCCCAAGGGTGTCCCCCACCACCCTGAGTGTGTCACCCCACCCCGAGGGTCCCCTGGGTGTCCCCCCAACCCCGAGGATGTCCCCCCAACCCTGAGGGTCCCCTGGGTGTCCCCCCCACTCCGAGGGTGTCCCCTGGGTGTCCCCTGGGTGTCCCCCACGCACCCCACCAGGACGAAGGCCCTGACGCGCTGCTCGGGCGGCACACGGGGCGCGTATTTCTTGGCCTCGTAGCGGTTGTGGTGCTTCACTGCCACCTCCACGAAGGGCTGGGGAGGGGAGGAAGGGCAGGGAGAGGGTGAGGAAGGGCAGGGGAGGGGAGGAAGGGCAGGGGGAGGGTGAGGGAGGGCAGGGAGAGGGTGAGGAAGGGCAGGGAGAGGGTGAGGAAGGGCAGGGAGAGGGTGAGGAAGGGCAGGGAGAGGGGAGGAAGGGCAGGGGGAGGGGCTGGAGAGGGGAGGAAGAGGATGGGAATGTGGGAGAGGGAAGAAGATGGGAGGGCAGAAGGGAGGAAGAGGATGGGGAGATGGAGAGGGGAGGAAGAGGATGGGAGAGCAGGAATGAGAATGGGAAGGGAATGGAGAGATGGAGAGGGAGGAAGAGTCTGGGAGAGCTCATGAGGGGAGGAAGAGGATGGAGAGATGGAGAGGGAGGAAGAGGATGGGAAGGCAAGGATGGGAGGGCTGGAGGAGGAGGAAGAGGATGGGAGAAGTGGGATTGGGAGGAAGAGGATGAGAGGGCAGAGAGAGGAGGAAGAGGATGGGAGAAGTGGGATTGGGAGGAAGAGGATGGGAGGGCAGGGAGGGGAGGGAGAGGATGGAGAAGTGGGATTGGGAGGAAGAGGATGGGACAAGTGGGATTGGGAGGAAGAGGATGGGAGGGCAGGGAGGGGAGGAAGAGTCTGGGAGAGCTCATGAGGGGAGGAAGAGGATGGGAAGGCAAGGATGGGAGGGCAGGGAGAGGAGGAAGAGAATGGGAGAAGTGGGATTGGGAGGAAGAGGATGAGGGGACAGGGAGGGGAGGAAGATGCTGGGAGGACAACGAGGGGGTGACCAACACAGCCCAACTCTCACCAGGTAACCTATGGGTGACTTCTTGCTCTTGGAGAACTTCTCCATCTCCTCCCAGTCCCCGCGGGTGGCCAGGGCGTTGATCTTCAGCCACCAGTACCTGGGCACGGGGGCACAGGGGGTCGGGGCTGTCCCTGGAGCCCCCCCAGGCCCCCCAGAGCCCGTCCCCACCTCTTGTCGGGGATCCTGAAGTCCCGGTAGAGCTGCTCGGCGCGCTTGTGGTGCCCGTCCAGGATCAGGGTGGCCACGGTGTCGTGCAGGGACAGGTCCAGGTAGGGCTTGTCCAGCTCCTCCTGCAGGTGCCGCTGCAGCCGCAGCAGCTTGATCTGCTCCTCAGTGGCCTGGGGACAGCACGGGGACACACCCAGGGTCACCGGCCCAGCCTCCGTGTCCCCAGCCCCGCCCTGGCCCAGCCTCCACGTCCCTGATCCACCCTCGATGTCCCTGTTCCAGCCTCAATGTCCCCAGCCCAGCCTTGTGGTGGCTGTCCCAGCTTCAATGTCCCTGTCTCAGCCTTGATGTCCCTGTCTCAGCCTCAGTGTCCCCAATCCAGTCTCAGGGTCCCTGTCCCAGTCCCAGGGTCTCCATCCCAGCTTTGGGGTCCCTGTCCCAGTTTTGGGGTCCCTGTCCCAGCCCCAGGTCCCTGTCCCAGCCCTGAAGTCCCTGTCCCAGCTTCAATGTCCCTGTCCCAGCCTCAGTGTCCCTGTCCAGCCCCAGAGTCCCTGTCCCAGTCCCAGTGTCCCTGACCCTGTCCCAGTGTCCCTGTCCCAGTCCCAGGGTCCCCGTCCCAGCCCTAGGGTCTCCATCCCAGTTTTGGGGTCCCCGTCCCAGTCCCAGGGTCTCCATCCCAGTTTTGGGGTCCCCGTCCCAGTTTTGGGGTCCTTGTCCCAGTTTTGGGGTCCCTGTCCCAGCCCCAGGGTCCCTGTCCCAGAGTCCCCATCCCAGCCCCAGGGTCTCCATCCCAGTTTTGGGGTCCCTGTCCCAGTTTTGGGGTCCCTGTCCCTGTTCCAGTGCCCCTATCCCAGCTCCGGGTCCCTGTCCCTGTCCCAGGGTCCCTGTCCCAGCCCCAGGGTCTCCATCCCAGCTTTGGGGTCCCTGTCCCAGTTTTGGGGTCCCTGTCCCAGCTTTGGGGTCCCTGTCCCAGTTTTGGGGTCCCTGTCCCAGCTTCGGGTCCCTGTCCCAGTTTTGGGGTCCCTGTCCCAGCTTTGGGGTCCCTGTCCCAGCTTTGGGGTCCCTGTCCCAGTTTTGGGGTCCCTGTCCCAGGGTCCCCGTCCCAGCCCCAGGGTCTCCATCCCAGTTTTGGGGTCCCTGTCCCAGCCCCAGGTCCCTGTCCCAGTCCTAGTGTCCCAGCCCCAGGGTCCCCATCCCAGATTTGGGGTCCCTGTCCCAGCTTTGGGGTCCCTGTCCCAGCTTTGGGGTCCCTGTCCCAGCCCCAGGGTCTCCATCCCGGTTTTGGGGTCCCTCTCCCAGTTTTGGGGTCCCTGTCCCAGTTTTGGGGTCCCTGTCCCAGCCCTGCCCCATCCTCGATGTCCCCGTGCCAGCCTCCATGTCCCCACTGCAGCCATGGCCCTGGACAGCCAGCCCTGTCCCCAGGGCAGGCCCGGGTGAGCGTGTCCCCGGTGTCCCCGTGTCCCCGGTGTCCCCAGTGTCCCCGGTGGCACTGTCACCTTGGCAGCAAAGTCGTTCTTGGCCTTGTAGAACTCGTCCAGGGCGCTCTGCAGGGCGGCCACGCGGCCCTCGATGCGCTGGGGGTGACATGGGGACGTGGGGACACGGGGACACAGGGACATGGGGACACGGCACAAACATGTAAACATGGCACGGACAGAGGGGAAATTCCCTCCATCCCAAATCCCACAATTCCCCCAATCCCAAACCCCAGACCCCAAACCTGCTGACCCTCTGGCTGTAGCCCCCCAGCACGTGCAGGTTGCCCAGCTCCTGGTGACCCTGAGCACCCCCAAAACCCCCTGAGCACCCCCAAAACCCCACATTCCCAATCCCAATCCCCACAATTCCCCCATCCCAGACCCCAAACCCCAAACCCCAGACCCCAAACCCGCTGACCCTCTGGCTGTAGCCCCCCAGCACGTGCAGGTTCCCCAGCTCCTGGTGGTTGTCGTCCTGGTTGTACAAATCCTTCAGCGTCTCCCGCTCCTGGTGCCGGCAGAACTGCGGGGACAGGACGTATGGGGTCAGGGGGACAACTTTGGGGTCAAGGGGAACCTTTGGGGTGTGTGGGACATCTTTGGGGTCAAGGGGACACCTTTGGGGTCAGGGGGACAGCTCTGGGGTCAAGGGGAACCTTTGAGGTCAAGGGGACACATTTGGGGTCAAGAGCACACATTTGGGGTCAAGGGACACCCATGGGGTCAAGGGCACACATTTGGGGTCAAGGGACAACTTTGGGGTCAAGGGGACACCTTTGGGGTCAAGGGGACACCTTTGGGGTCAGGGGGACAGCTCTGGGGTCAAGGGGAACCTTTGGGGTCAAGGGGACACATTTGGGGTCAAGAGCACACATTTGGGGTCAAGGGACACCCATGGGGTCAAGGGCACACATTTGGGGTCAAGGGACAACTTTGGGGTCAAGGGGACACCTTTGGGGTCAAGGGGACACCTTTGGGGTCAAGGGGCACCTATGAGGACGAGGGGAAACCCATGGGGTCAAGGGGACACCCATGGGGTCAGGGGGACACATTTGGAGTCAAGGGACACCCATGGGGTCAAGGGACAACTTTGGGGTCAAGGGACACCCATGGGGTCAGGGGGACACCTCTGGGGTCAAGGGACACCCAGGGGGTCAATAGACATATTTGGGGTCAAGGGACACCTATGGGGTCAAGGGGACACCCATGGGGTCAAGGGACACCTTTGGGGTCAAGGGACAACTTTGGGGTCAAGGGGACAACTCTGGGGTCAAGGGACACATTTTGTGTCAAGGGACACCTTTGGGGTGAGTGGGACATCTTTGGGGTCAGGTGACACCTTTGGGGTCAAGGGACACCTTTAGGGTCAAGGGGCACCTATGGGGTCAAGGGCACAGATTTGGGGTCAAGGGACACGCAGGGGATCAAGGAGACACCTCTGGGGTGAGTGGGACATCTTTGGGGTCAAGGGGAACCTTTGGGGTCAAGGGGACACCCATGGGGTCAAGGGCACACATTTGGGGTCAAGGGACACCTTTGGGGTGAGGGGGACAACTTTGGGGTCAAGGGGACACCTTTGGGGTCAGGGGGACACATTTGGAGTCAAGGGACACCTTTGAGGTCAAGGGACACCCAGGGGATCAAGGGGACACCTTTTAGGTCAGGGGGACATCTTTGGGGTCAAGGGACACATTTGGGGTCAAGGGACACCTTTGGGGTCAAGGGGAACCTATGGGGTCAAGGGGACACCCACAGGGTCAAGGGGACACCCATGGGGTCATGAGGACATCTCTGGGGTCAGTGGAACACCTTTGGGGTCAAGGGGACACCTCTGGGGTCAAGGGGACACCTTTGGGGTGAGTGGGACAACTTTGGGGTCAAGAAGACACCCATGGGGTCAAGGGGACACCCATGGGGTCAGGGGGACATCTTTGGTGTCAAGGGACACATTTGGGGTCAAGGGACACCTTTGGGGTCAAGGGGACACATTTGGGGTCAAGGGGAACCTTTGGGGTCAAGTGACAACTTTGGGGTCAAGGGACAACTTTGGGGTCAAGGGGACACCTCTGGGGTCAAGGGGCACCTATGGGGTCAAGGGGACACCTTTAGGGTCAAGGGGACACCCACGGGGTCAAGGGGACACCCATGGGGTCAGGAGGACATCTTTGGGGTCAAGGGGACACCCATGGGGTCAAGGGCACACATTTGGGGTCAAGGGGACACCTTTGGGGTCAAGAGGAACCTTTGGGGTCGTTAGCCCTCACCTGGCGGAGCAGGCTGTGCTCTCTGGTGTTTTTTGGGATCACTCAGAGGGTTTTAGGGTTTTTGGGGTCACTCAGGGGCTTTTGGGGTCACTCAGGGTTTTTTTGGGGTTTTTGGGGTCACTCAACTGGCGGTGCAGGCCGTGCTCTCAAGGTTTTTTGGGGTTTTGGGGTCACTCAGGGTTTTTTGGGGGTTTTTGGGGTCACTGACCTGGCGGTACAGGCTGTACTCTCAGGGTTTTTTGGGGTTTTTGGGGTCACTCAGGGTTTTTGGGGTTTTTGGGGTCACTGACCTGGCGGTACAGGCTGTGCTCTCAGGGTTTTTGGGTTTTTTGGGGTCACTCAGGGTTTTTGGGGTTTTTGGGGTCACTGACCTGGCGGTACAGGCTCAGGGCCACGGGCTGGTTCTGCAGGGTCATGAAGAAGGAGCCGCGGTTGAGTTCGTTCTTGAGGTGCAGCACGACCGTGTACACTGAGGGGACATGGGGACAGGGGACAGGGGACACAGGGGTTGGGGACAGGAGGGATTTTTGTTTGGGTTTTTTTTCCTGCATCTCCCAATCCCTTCTGTGCCCCCCCTGACCTTCCACGTGCTCCCCCTGACCCCAAAATGGTCCCAGTGGGCTCCCAAAGAACCCCAAAATGATCCCAAACAGCTCCCCCAGACCCCAAAATGTTCCCAAGCAGCTCCCCCAGACCCCAAAATGTTCCCAAGAGGCTGTCTCAGACCCCAAAAGGCTCCCCCAGACCCCAAAACATTCCCAAGGAGCTTTCCCAGACCCTAAAATGGTCTCAAAATGTTCCCCCAGACCCCAAAACGGTCCCAAGAGGCTCTCCCAGACCCCAAAATGGTCTCAAAATGTTCCCCCAGACCCCAGAACATTCCTAATGGGGCTCCCCCAGACCCCAAAACATTCCCAAGGGGCTCCCCCAGACCCCAAAATGGTCCCAGAAGGCTCCTCCAGACCCCAAAACATTCCTAAGGTACTCTCCCAGACCCCAAAATGGTCCCAAAAGGGTCTCCCAGACCCCAAAACGGCCCCAAAAGGCTCCCCCAGGCCCCGAAACAGCCCCAAAAGGCTCCCCCAGACCCCAAAATGGTCCCAAGGGGCTCCCCCAGACCCCAAAATGGTCCCAAGGGGCTCCCCCAGACCCCAAAACGGCCCCAAGAGGCTCTCCCAGACTCCAAAATGGTCCCAAGAGGCTCTCCCAGACTCCAAAAGGCTCCTCCAGACCCCAAAACATTCCCAAGAGGCTCTCCCAGACCCCAAAACAGCCCCAAAATGCTCCCCCAGACCCCGAAAGGCTCCCCCAGACCCCAAAAGGCTCCCCCAAACCCCCCACCACCCCCCAGGCCCCCGCTGTCCCCTCACCCAGGTCGGTGTCCCCGCTCTCGATGGCCTTGCCCAGCGCCAGCTTGCTGCGCTTCATCTTCAGCAGCAGCGGCACCTGCTCCCCGCTGCGGGGCTCGTACTCCAGCAGCTGCCCGGGGCACAGCGGCGTCACCTGGGGGTGGCAGTGCCACCAGCTGTCCCCTCCCCGGGCCACCAGCCCACCTTGATGGCCAGCTCGGCGCGGCCGCAGTCGTAGGCGCGCGTGGCGATGTCCGAGTAGGAGATGCCCGCCGCGTCCCCCAGCTTCTGGTTGATGGCCTGAGCCACCTCCTCGTCCGACTTGTCCTTCTGCTGCACCTGTGGGGACGGTGAGGGGTGTCCCCAGGTGTCCCCGAGGCTGGCTGGGGGTGTCCCCAGGGTGTCCCCTCACCTTGTAGCAGGCCCAGTGCGCCAGGATGCGGCTGACGCCCTGCATGGCCGGCAGGCGCAGGAACTCGCTGATGCGGATGGCCAGCGGGTACAGGCGGCGCAGCACCAGCCTGGGGACACGGGGACAGGGACATCGGGGACAGGGATGTCAGCGGGGCATGGAGGGGTCAGGGGGGACAGGGACATCAACAGGGGGACAGGGACATTGTGGGGACAGGGATGTCAGGGGGGCATGGAGGGGTCAGGCGGGACAGGGACATTGGGGGGACAGGGACGTCAGGGGGGCATGGAGGGGTCAGGGGGGACAGGGACATTGGGGGGACAGGGACATCGCGTGACATTGGGAGGACAGGGACATCGGGGGGGACAGGGGCACTGGGGGGACAGGGACATCAGCAGGGACAGGGAAATTGGAGGGACAGGAACATCGGGGGGACAGGGACATCAGGGGGGCATGGAGGGGTCAGGGGGGACAGGGACATCAGGGGGACAGGGACATTGGGGGGACAGGGATATCAGCAGGGACAGGGACGTCAGGGAGACAGGGACATCAGCAGGGACAGGGACGTCGGGGGGCATGGAGGGGTCAGGGGGACAGGGACATCGGGGGACAGGGATGTCAGGGGGGCATGGAGGGGTCAGGGGGACAAGGACATTGGGGGGACAGGGATGTCAGGGGGACAGGGACATCAGGGGGGCATGGAGGGGTCAGGGGGATATGGGGGGAAAGGGGACACAGGGGTACAGGGGCACTGGGGGGACAGGGACATCACAGGGGCATAGAGGGGTCAGGGGGGACGGGGACATCAACAGGGGGACAGGGATATCAGCAGGGACAGGGACATTGGAGGGACAGGGACATCATGGGGACAGGGACGTCAGGGGGCCATGGAGGGGTCAGCGGGGACAGGGACATCAGGGACATCAGGGACGTCAGGGACATCGGGAGGACAGGGACATCGGGGGGGCAGGGACATCAGCGGGGCATGGAGGGGTCAGGGGGGACAGGGACATCATGGGGACAGGGACATTGTGGGGACAGGGACATCAGCAGGGACAGGGACATCAGGGGGACAGGGACATCGGGGGGACAGGGACATCAGGGGGGGCATGGAGGGGTTAGGGGGATATGGGGGAAAAGGGGACACAGGGGGACAGGGGCACTGGGGGGACAGGGACATTAGGGGGGCATGGAGGGGTCGGGGGGATAGGGACATTGGGGGGACAGGGATATCAGCAGGGACAGGGACATTGGAGGGACAGGGACATAATGGGGACAGGGACATTGGAGGGACATGAAGGGGTCAGGGGACAAAGGGACACAGGGGGACAGGGGACACAGGGGGACAAGGACATCGGGGGGACAGGGACTTCACAGGGGACAGAGAGGGGTAAGGGGACATGGAGGGGTCAGGGGGATATGGGGGGAAAGGGGACACAGGGGGATGAGGGACACCAGGGGGGTCAGGGGACACATTGGGGATCAGGGGGACATGCAGGGGACAAGGGACACCATGGGGACAGGGACACCAGGGGGGCCAGGGGGACACACAGAGGGGGGACAGGGAATTGAGGAGCTGGGTGGGGTTTGGGAGGTCCCCAAGTGCTGGGAGCTGCTCAGCCCCTGGAGATGGGAATGGGATGGGGAATGTGGGGTGGGGAATTTGGGATGGGGAATGTGGGATGGGGAATTTGGGATGGGGAAATTGGGATGAGGGATTACAGGGTGGGGATTGTGGGGTGGGGGATATGGTGTGGGGAATGTGGGATGGAAAATGTGGGGTGGGAAATGTGGGGTGGGGAATTTGGGATGGGGAAATTGGGATAGGGAAATTGGGATGGGGAATTTGAGGTGGAGAATGTGGGATGGGGAATTTGGGATTGGGGATGTGGGGTGGGAAAATGTGGGATTGGGGAATTTGGGATGGGGAATTTGGGATGGGAGATGTGGGATGGGGAATTTGGGATGGAGAAATTGGGATGGGGAAACTGGGATTTGGGGGCTTTGGGATGGGGAAAGTGTGATGGGGAAATTGGGATGGGAAATGTGGGGTGGAGATTGAGGGATTTAGGATGTGGAATGTGGAGTGGGAACCTTAGGACGGGGAAGGTGGGATGGGGATTTTGGGATACGCAATACAGGATGAGGATATCAGCACAGGGACTGTGGCATGGATAATTTGGGAACCACGGGAAGGCTGGGGATGCTCCCGGGGCTGTGGGGCTCTCACCTGTCCAGCAGCACCTCGATGGTGAGCTGCTTGTACCTGTGGGGACAGTCAAGGCACATTTGGGATCACAGGAGCCCCGGGAACGCCCTGACCCCACTGCAGGCTGGAGGATACTGGGTGAAGGTGAGCGGGATCCCGATCTGGTAGTCCCGGATGGCGTTGAGGACCCGCAGGTCCTGGCACATCCGCACGAACCCCTCCGGGGGGAACTTATCCAGGAAACACTTCCCAAAAGAAGCTGCCTGTGGGATCAGAGGGGGAAAATCAGGGAAAATCCTTCAGCTTCATCCCCACTCCTCCTGCTCCTCCTGCTGCTGCTGGCTCACCCTCAGCAGGGATTTCTGGGTGTCGGGCTCGTGCTCGTAGCCCGCGGCCTCGATGCACTGGCCCACGGCCTCGGGGAGCAGCTGCTGCTCCCGGATCTCCCGCAGGTACTCGTCGGCTTTCTGGCTCTCCTTCTGCAGGAAAAGGGGATGGGGAAAGCCTGGGAATGCCTGGGAATTCCTGGGATCCCAGCCTGGCTCTCAGGAAAGGGGCTCACCTCGTATTCCTTCTGTGCCTCCAGCAGCAGCGCGCCCGGAGCCATGGAGGCGATGCGGAAAATCTCCTGGCTGGCCTCTGCAGGAACGGGGACAGCACGGATTGAGGGGCTGCTCCAGCCCAGGGGTGGCACCCGAGCCCACTGCCAGGACCTGGCAGCTCCCTACAGCTTCCACAGTTTCCTTCCATAATCCCACTGCCAGGACCTGGCAGCTCCCTGCAGCTTCCTTCCACCATCCCACTGCCAGGACCTGGCAGCTCCCTGCAGCTTCCATGGTCTCCTTCCACGATCCCACTTCCAGGACCTGGCAGCTCCCTGCAGCTTCCACAGTCTCCTTCCACCATCCCAGATGGATCCAAGTCCATCCAGCCTGGCCTTGGGCACTGCCAGGGATCCAGGGATTCTCTGGGAATTCCAGCCCAGCCAGGAATTCCTTGCCAAGATCCCAGCCCAAGCTCCCCTTTCCCAGTGGGAGCCATTCCCTGGCTCCTGTCCCTCTGTCCCTTGTCCCCAGTCCCTCTCCAGCCCTCCTGGAGCCCCTCCAGGGACTCTGAGCATTCCCTGGATTTTTCCCTTCTCCAGGGGAACATTTCCAGCTCTCCCAGACTGGTTTGGGTGGGAAGGGACCTTAAATCCCACCATCCCAGGCTGCTCCAAGCCCCAATGTCCAACCTGCCCTTGGACACTCCCAGGCATGGAGCACCCACAGGATCCCTGTGGGAATTCCTGTGCCAGGCTCCCACGTCCCAGGAGGGCAGAGCTCACCTGGGATCTCGTGCAGGAACTCGTGGGAGCTGCGGGAGAGGATCCGGACCCCGTCCAGCTCAGGCACCAGGAAGGAATCCTCATCCAGGACAAAGCTGGGCTCCTGCTAAGGGCTGGGCACGGACATGGCTCCCGGGAAAAGCCGGGAGCCACGGGAATGCCGCGGGATGGGGCAGGACTGGGAGCATCCCATGGGGTGGGGAGAGGGCCTGGGAACATCCCATGGGATGGGGAAAGGGCCTGGGAACATCCCATGGGATGGGGAAAGGGCCTGGGAACATCCCTTGGGATGGGGAAAGGGCCTGGGAACATCCTATGGAATGGGGAAAGGGCCTGGGAACATTCCTTGGGATGGGGAAGGACCTGGAAGCCACTTTGGGGGTTGGGAGCATCCCATGGGATAGGAAAAGGACTTGGGAACATCCCCTGGGAAAAGGAAAGGGCCTGGGAACATCCCATGGGATGGGGAAAGGGCCTGAGAACATCCCTTGAGATGGGGAAAGGGCCTGGGAACATCCCTTGGGATGGGGAAAGGGCCTGGGAATATCCCATGGGATGGGGAAAGGGCCTGGGAACATCCCATGGGGTGGGGAAAGGGCCTGGGAACATCCCTTGGGATGGGGAAAGGGCCTGGGAACATCCCTTGGGATGGGGAAAGGGCCTGGGAACATCCCATGGGATGGGGAAAGGGTCTGGAACATCCCACAGGATGGGGAAGGACCTGGGAACATCCCATGGGATGGGGAAAGGGCCTGGGAACATCCCATGGGATGGGGAAAAGGCCTGGGAACATCCCATGGGATGGGGAAAGGGCCTGGGAACATCCTATGGGATAGGAAAAGGACTTGGGAACATCCCCTGGGAAAAGGAAAGGGCCTGGGAACATCCCATGGGACAAGGGAAGGACATGGGAACATCCCAGGAAGGATCTGGAATGCAGAGTGGGGCTGGGAACATCCCATGGGACAGAAAATGATGTGGGAACATCCCACAGGACAGGGAAGGACCTGGGAGCCACTGTGGGGTTGGGAACGTCCCATGGGACAGAAAAGGACCTGGGAACATCCCCCGGGAAAAAGTAAGGAGTGGGGAACATCCCATAGGACAGAAAAAGATGTGGGAGCTTCCCCTGGGAAAGGGAAAGGACCTGGGAACATCCCATGGGATGAGGAAAGGGTCTGGGAGGCTGAGTGGGGTTGGGAACGTCCCATGGGACGAGGAAAGGGCCTGGGAGCCACTGTGGGGTTGGGAACGTCCCATGGGACAGGGAAAGGACCTGGGAACATCCCATGGGACAGAAAAAGCCCTGGGAGCATCTCCTGGCAGAGAAAAAGCCCTGGGAGCCGCTGTGGGGTTGGGAACATCCCATGGGACAGGGAAGGGACTTGGGAACGCCGCATGGGACACAAAAGGACCCCGTGGGTGCCGGAGGAGGTGGCAGCAGCCCCCGGCGTGTCCCTGTCCCCAAAGGATACCGGATGCTCTCCGAGGCGTTGCCCACCACCATCAGCTGCCGCTCCCAGGCCAGCACCACGGCGCGCTGCCGGCTGCGGGGCCGCGAGCACCTGCGGGACACGGCCTCAGCCACGGGGACACGGGGCCACGGGGACACCGCGGGGACAGTGCGGGACACGGCCTCAGCCACGGGGACACCGCGGGGACAGTGCGGGACACGGCCTCAGCCACGGGGACACCGCGGGGACAGTGCGGGACACGGCCTCAGCCACGGGGACACCGCGGGGACAGTGCGGGACACGGCCTCAGCCACGGGGACACCGCGGGGACAGTGCGGGACACGGCCTCAGCCACGGGGACACCGTGGGGACAGTGTGGGACACGGCCTCAGCCACGGGGACACGGAGCCACCACGGGGACAGCCGAGGGAACCACGGGGCTGGGGGGCACGGGGGCACTGCCAGGGATGGGGACGGGGATGGGGACAGGGATGGGACAGGGAAGGGGACAAGGACAGGGACAGGGATGGGACAGGGACAGAGACAGGGACAGGGACAGGGATGGGACAGAGACAGGGACAGGGACGGGGACAGGGATGGGATGGGACAGAGACAGGGACAGGGACGGGGACAGGGACACAGGGATAGGGATGGGGACAGGGACAGGGATGGGACAGGGATGGGGATGGCATGGGGATGGGATGGGGACGGGGATGGGGATGGGACGGGGATGGGACAGGGATGGGGATGGGGACATGGATGGGGACAGGGACACAGGGACAGGGATGGGGACAGGGATGGGGATGGGGACGGGGACAGGGATGAGGACAGGGATGGGACAGGGGGATGGGACAGGGGGATGGGACAGGGATGGGATACAGATGGGGACAGGGACAAGGATGGGGACGGGGACGGGGAACGGACAGGGACAGGGATGGGGACAGGGACAGGGATGGGGACAGGGACAGAGACAAGGACAAGGATGGGACAGAAATGGGGACAGGGATGGGGACAGGGACACAGGGACAGGGATGGGGACAGGGACATAGACAAGGACAAGGATGGGACAGGGATGGGGATGGGGACAGGGACACCCAGCTCACCAAACCATCTGCCTGGGTGGGGAGCGGACGCCGGTGTTGAACTCGCAGAACTTCTCCTGTGGGAGAGGAGAAGGGTCAGGGACACACCTGGGTGGGAACTGGGAGTGAGGGAATTGGGAATGAGGGAATTGGGAATGTGGGAATTGGGAATGTGGGAAATGGGAATGTGGGGAAATGGGAATGTGGGAAATGGGAATGTGGGGAAATGGGGATATGGGAAATGGGAATGTGGGAAATGGGGATGTGGGGAATTGGGGAATGTGGGGAATTGGGGATGTGGGGAACTGTCAGGCAAAGATTTTTTTTTAAATTATTACCAATGGCAGGCAAAGATTTTTTTGTATTATTATCATCAATGTCAGGCAAAGATTTTTAAATTATTATCATCAATGACAGGCAAAGATTTTTAAATTATTATTATTATCAATGTCAGGTAAAGATTTTTTTAAAATTATTACCAATGACAAAGATATTTTTAAATTTATTATTACCAATGGCAGGCAAAGATATTTTTTTATTATTATTAATGACAGGCAAAGATGTTTTTTATTACTATCATCAATGGCAGGCAAAGATATTATTATTATTAGTAGTAGTAGTAGTAGTGTAGCATTAGTATTATTATCATCAGTGGCAGCAAAAGATTTTTTAAAATTACTGCCAGTAGCAGGCAAAGAATTATTATTATTATTATTATTATTATTATTATTATTATTATTATTATTATTATTATTGTTGTTGTTATTATTATTAATGTTATTATTGTTATTATTGTTGTTGTTATTGTTATTGTTGTTATTATTATCATCATCATCATCATCATCAATGGCAAGAAAATATTATTTTTTATTATTATTAATGACAGGCAAAGATATTTTTTATTACTATTATCAACGGCAGACAAAAATTTTTTTTAATTATTACCAATGTCAGGCAAAGATTTTTTTTTTTTTTTGCATTATTATCATCAATGGCAGACAAAGATTTTTAAATTATTATTACCGATGGCGAGCAAAGATGTTTTATTTTTAATTGATCGTCAGCGGCAGGCAGGGAGGGAGGGTGATGGAGGGGAGGTTTTTGGGGTTTTTTTGGGGTTTTTTTTGGGGTTTTGGGGCAGGCCAGGGCAGCTGACCTTGAGCGAGGCCGTTCCCATCCAGACGGTGCCGGAGTCGGAGAAGAGGGCGAGGTGCCGGTGGGTGAAGGACACGGCCACGCGCAGGAACGGCCCCGCAGAGGGGCTCAGCCCGGGCGGCGTCTGCCGGGACAGGGGGACAGCGGTGGGGACAGCGAGGGGACATTGGAATGACCCCTGAGTGACATGGGGACACCAATGGGGACATTGGAGTGACCCCTGAGTGACACGGGCAGGACAGGGGGACACCGATGGGGACACTGGAGTGACCCCCAAGTGACATGGGGACACCAATGGGGACATTGGAGTGACCCCTGAGTGACATGGGCAGGACAGGGGGACATTGATGAGGGCAGCAGAGTGTCCCCCAAGTGACGCAGTCAGGACAGGGGGGTCACTAGGGGACAGCAATGGGGACATTGGAGTGACCCCCCAGTGACATGGGCAGGACAGGGGGACACCGATGGGGACATTGGAGTGACCCCCAAGTGACATGGGGACACCGATGGGGACATTGGAGTGACCCCCGAGTGACATGGGCAGGATAGGGGGACAGCGATGGGGACATTGGAGTGACCCTCGAGTGACATGGGGACACCGATGGGGACATTGGAGTGACCCCCGTGTGACATAATCAGGACAGGAGGGTCACCAATAGGGACCTCGGAGTGACCCCCAAGTGATGCAGTCAGGACAGGGGGGTCACCGGGGTCACCAGTGGGGACAGCAGAGTGACCCCCAAGTGATGTGGTCAGGATGGGGGGACATCGATGGGGACCTCAGAGTGACCCCAAGTGACATGGGCAGGACAGGGTGACACTGATGGGGACCTCAGAGTGACCCCCGAGTGACGTGGTCAGGATGGGGGGACACCGATAGGGACCTCAGAGTGACCCCTGAGTGACATGGGGACACCAATGGGGACATTGGAGTGACCCCTGAGTGACACGGGCAGGACAGGGGGACATCGGTGGGGACCTCAGAGTGACCCCCAAGTGACATGGGGACACCAATGGGGACATTGGAGTGACCCCCAAGTGACGTGGTCAGGATGGGGGGACATCGATGGGGACCTCAGAGTGACCCCGAGTGACATGGGCAGGACAGGGAGGTCACCAGAGGACACTGATGGGGATGGGGGAGGATCTGGAAACATCCCATGGGATGAGAAAGCGTTGGGAGCATCCTATGGAACAAGGAAAGGATCGAGGAGCATTCCATGGGACACAAAAAGCACCGGGAAATGTCCTGTGGGGTGGGAAAAGGACCTGGGAATATCGTGTGGAGAATATCCCATGGGACAGACAAAGGACCTGGGGAGGGGAAAGGAACTGGGAGCATCCCATGGGACAGGAGTGACAGGAGAAGGACTTGGGAATATCCCATGGGATAAGAAAATGACCTGGGAGCATCCCAGGGGACAGGGGAAGGACCAGGGAACGTCCCATGGGACAGGAAAATGACCTGGGAGCATCCCAGGGGACAGGGGAAGGATCTGGGAATATCCTATGGGACAGGAAAATGGCCTGGGAGCATCCCAGGGGACAGGGGAAGGACTTGGGGACATCCCATGGGACAGGAAAATGCCCTGGGAGCATCCCAGGGGACAGAAAAATGGCCTGGGAGCATCCCAGGGGACAGGGGAAGGATCTGGGAATATCCCATGGGACAGGAAAATGACCTGGGAGCATCCCATGGGACAGGGGAAGGATCTGGGAATATCCTATGGGACAGGAAAATGGCCTGGGAGCATCCCAGGGGACAGGGGAAGGAGCTGGGGACACCCCAAGGGACAGGGGAAGGAGCTGGGAGCATCCTATGGACTGGGAAAAGAAGGTGGGAGCATCCCACGGGACAGGAAAATTATTTGGGAGCATCCCGGGGGACAGGGGAAGGATTAGGGGACACCCCAAGGGACAGGAAAATGCCCTGGGAGCATCCCAGGGGACAGGGGAAGGAGTTGGGGACACCCCAAGGGACAGGAAAATGCCCTGGGAGCATCCCAGGGGACAGGGGAAGGAGTTGGGGACACCCCAAGGGACAGGAAAATGATCTGGGAGCATCCCAGGGGACAGGGGAAGGATCTGGGGACAACCCAAAGGACAGGAAAATGACCTGGGAGCATCCCAGGGGACAGGGGAAGGACTTGGGAACATCCCAGGGGACAGGGGAAGGATCTGGGAATATCCTATGGGACAGGAAAATGGCCTGGGAGCATTCCAGGGGACAGAGGAAGGAGGTGGGAACATCCCACAGGACAGGAAAATTATTTGGGAGCATCCCAGGGGACAGGGGAAGGAGGTGGGGACATCCTATGGGACAGGAAAATGGCCTGGGAGCAACCCAGGGGACAAGGAATAGACTTGGGAACATCCCAGGGGACAGGAAAACTATTTGGGAGCATCCCAGGGGACAGGGGAAGGACTTGGGAACATCCCATGGGACAAGAAAATGCCCTGGGAGCATCCCAGGGGACAAGGGAAGGAGCTGGGGACACCCCAAGGGACAGGAAAATGACCTGGGAGCATCCCGGGGGACAGGGGAAGGACTTGGGAACATCTCAGGGGACAGAGGAAGGAGCTGGGGACACCCCAAAGGACAGGAAAATGACCTGGGAGTATCCCAGGGGACAGGGAAAGGACTTGGGAACATCCCAGGGGACAGGGGAAGGACCTGGAAGCATCCTATGGACTGGGAAAAGGAGGTGGGAACATCCCACAGGACAGGAAAATTATTTGGGAGCATCCCAGGGGACAGAGGAAGGAGGTGGGGACACCCCAAAGGACAGGAAAATGACCTGGGAGCATCCCAGGGGACAGAGGAAGCAGCTGGGAGCATCCCAGGGGACAGGGGAAGGAGCTGGGAACATCCCAGGGGACAGAGGAAGGAGCTGGGGACACCCCAAGGGACAGGGGAAGGAGCTGGGGACATCCCATGGGACAGGAAAATGACCTGGGAGCATCCCAGGGGACAGGGAAAGGACTTGGGAACATCCCAGGGGACAGGGAAAGGACTTGGGAACATCCCAGGGGACAGAGGAAGGAGCTGGGGACACCCCAGGGGACAGTGGGGACAGCAGGGACAGCGCAGCCCCGTCCCAGATGGCCTCACCAGCACGGAGCAGGAGGTGTTGTCCAGCAGGAAGAGCTCCTGTCCCACAGCCAGCAGCACCACGGTCACCCTGTCCTGGGCCAGCACAGCCCAGCACGTCGGTGGCTTCTGCAGCCCTGTGGGGACAGCGTGACACCCCCGGGACACAGGGGGACAGCGGGGACAGGAGAGCAGTGGGGGCAGAGGGACAGGCAGTGACAGGGGGACACACAGAGGGGGACTGCGGACAGAGGGCACTGAGGGGTGGTGGGACAAGGAGGGGACACACGGGACAAAGGGGCAGACAGTGGGGACAGAAAAGGACAGAGGGGGACAGGAGGGGACACGGGAACACCCACCAGGGACCTCGGGCAGGCGGCGCAGTTTGAGGTCGTCGATGTTGGTGGCGAGGGAGAAGCGCAGCGCTCCCGTCAGGATGGCCACGCCCGTGCCGAACTCCGTGTGGAAAACCTGCGCCTCCAGAACCCGGTTCTGCAGCACCTCCTGCGGGACACGGCCGCCAGGGGACACTGGGGACACTGGGGGACACTGGGGACACTGGGGACACTGGGATTATCGGGGACACCAGGGACACCGATACTGCAGGGACACTGGGGACACTGGGGACACTGGGGATACCGAGGACACCGGGGACACAAGGGAGACCAGGGACATTGGGGACACCGGGGACACTGGGGGACACCAGGGACACCAGGGACACCAGGGGCAGCAGGGACACCAGGGGCAGCAGGGACACCAGGGACACCGGGGATAACGGGGAGACCGGGGACACCAGGGACACTGGGGACACCGGGGATACTGGGGACACTGGGGACACCAGGAACACCGGGGACACCGGGAACATCAGGAACACTGGGGACACCGGGGACACCAATACCGTGGGGACACTGGGGACACTGGGGGACACTGGGAACACTGGGGACACCGGGGACAATGGGGACACTGGGGACAATGGGGACACCGATACCGCAGGGACACCAGGAACACTGGGGACACTGGACACCGGGGGACACTGGGGACACTGGGGGACACCAGGGACACCAGGGACACCGGGACACCAGGGACACCAGGAACACTGGGGGACACCAGGGACACTGGGGGACACTGGACACTGGGGGACACTGGGGACACCGGGGAGACCAGGAACACCAGGAACACCGGGGACACCAGGGACACCGGAGACACTGGGGACACCATTACTGCAGGGACACTGGGGACACCGGGGACACCAGGAGCACTGGGGACACTGGGGACACCGGGGACACTGGGAACACTGGGGACACCAGGGACATCGATACTGCAGGGACACCGGGGACACTGGGGACACCGGGGACACTGATACTGCAGGGACACCAGGGACACCGGGGGCACCAGGGACACCAGGGGATACCGGGGATACCGAGGACACTGGGGACACCGGGGACACCGGGGAGACTGGGGACACCAGGAACACTGGGGACACTGGGGACACCAGGATTATCGGGGACAGGTGAGGAGGGGCTGGGATGGAATTCCCAGATTTGCTGTGGCTGCCCCTGGATCCCTACAAGTGTCCAAGGCCAGGCTGGACAGGCTTGGAGCCACCTGGGATGGTGGAAGGTGTCCCTGCCTGGGGTAGGGGTGGGGTGGGATGGGCTGTGAGGTCCCTTCCCACCTGCCCCATCCCAAACCCCATCCCAAACCCCATCCCAAATCCCATCCCAAATCCCGTTCCCTCACGTTTCCCATGCTGAAGTGCCGCTTGAACTCGCAGAACAGGTTGTAGACCAGGACAGTCCCATCCTCCTGGATGCACAGCAGGTCCTCCCCCGCCGTCCAGCCCAGGTGCACCAGGCTGCCGCTCTTCCACTGGGAATGGCACGGGAAGGGTCAGCCCCGAGCCAGGGATGGCCCTCCGGGGACACACCTGGGGTGGCTCAGGCCTGACAGCTGGTCCAGGGCTTGGACACCTCACCTGCAGGTCCAACACCTCACCTCCAGGTCCAGCACCTCACCTGGAGGTCCAAAATCTCACCTGGAGGTCCAACACCTCACCTGGAGGTCCAGGACCTCACCTGCAGGTCCACCACCTCACCTGCAGGTCCAACACCTCACCTGGAGGTCCAACATCTCACCTGGAGGTCCAGCACCTCACCTGGAGGTCCAACATCTCATCCAAAAGTCCAAAACCTCATCCAGAGAACTGATACCTCATCTAGAAGTCCAACACCTCATCCAGAGGTCCGACACCTCATCCAGAGGTCCAACACCTCACCTAGATGTCCAACACCTCATCCAAAAGCCCAAAACCTCATCCAGAGAATTGACGCCTCATCCAGAGGTCCAACACATCATCCAGAGCTCCAACACCCCAACTGGAGGTCCAATACCTCATCCAGAGGTCTATCACCTCATCCAGAGCTTGGACACCTCACCTGGAGGTCCAACACCTCACCTGGAGGTCTAACATCTCACCTGCAGATCCAGCACCTCACCTGCAGGTCCAACACCTCCCCTGGAGGTCCAACATCTCATCCAAAAGTCCAAAACCTCATCCAGAGAACTGACACCTCATCAGAGGTCCAACACCTCATCCAGAGAACTGACACCTCATCCAGAAGTCCAAAACTTCATCCAGAGGTCCAACACCTCACCTAGATGTCCAACACCTCATCCAAAAGCCCAAAACCTCATCCAGAGAACTGACACCTCATCCAGAGGTCCAACACATCATCCAGAGCTCCAACACCCCAACTGGAGGTCCAATATCTCATCCAGAGGTCTATCACCTCATCCAGAGCTTGGACACCTCACCTGGACATCCAACACCTCATCTAGAGGTCCAGCACCTCATCCAGAGGTCCAGCAACTCATCCAGAGAAGTGACACCCCATCCAGAGGTCCAACACCCCATCCAGAGGTCCAACACCCCACCTGCCCTGGCCCTGCAGGTCCCTGCAGTTCTGGCATTGTCCCTCCACTGCCCCATGTCCCCTCAGCCCAGGCAGGGGGGAAGGAGGATGTTCCTGTGGCTCCAGTCCTCATCCCATCCTCCTGTCCCATCCCTGGGCACCAGGGAAAGGATTCTCCTGCTCCAAACCCATCCCATCTTCTCCTTCCATCCCTCATCATCAGAGGAAGGATTCTCCTGCTCCAAACCCATCCCATCTTCATCAGAGGGAGGATTCTCCTGCTCCAAACCCATCCCACCTTCTCCTGGTTCCATCCCTCATCATCAGAGGGAGGATTCTCCTGCTCCAAACCCATCCCATCTTCTCCTTCCATCCCCCATCATCAGAGGAAGGATTCTCCTGCTCCAAACCCATCCCATGCTCTCCTTCCATGCCAGGCCCCCTGTCCCAACCCCGGGGTGTCCGTCCCCCCCGGCTCACCGGGACACTGGCCAGGAGCAGCCCCGAGGCCGAGTAGATCTCCAGGAGCGGGCGGGCACCGGGGGTCTTGTCCCGCCGGGAATTCCTCAGCAGAGCTGGGACAAGGAGGGGACAGTCCCTGAGCCGTGGGTGGCACAGCCCCGGCTTGGGGAGGGGGGATCGGGGGGCTTCACCCACCTATGGGACCCCCGTATGGGGCAGCGGCCACCACACAGTCCCGCAGGTCCTCCCGCAGCCCCCATTCCATGGAGTAGAGCTCCAACTTCCTGTGGGACATGGAGAGATGGAGCTTGGAGGGATGGATGGATGGATGATGGATGGATGGATGGATGGATGGATGGATGGATGGATGGATGGATGATGGATGATGGATGGATGGATGATGGATGATGGATGGATGATGGATGGATGGATGGATGGATGGATGATGGATGGATGGATGATGGATGATGGATGGATGGATGATGGATGGATGGATGGATGGATGGATGATGGAGGATGGATGGATGGATGGATGGATGGATGGATGGATGATGGATGGATGGATGATGGATGGATGGATGATGGATGGATGGATGGATGGATGATGGATGGATGGATGGATGGATGGATGGATGGATGGATGACAAATGGATGCACAGACATGCAGCAGGTGCAGGTCTGGCAGAGCCACAGACGATGCCCGCCCCAAACCAGCCCTGGGACACCCCCGACAAACCCCTGGAGCCCTGAGATCCACGGACACCCCAAGAACCCCCATAGACACCAAGGGCTCCCCCAGACCACCCCGAGGAGCCGGGGCCACCTCAGAACCCCCCAGCAACCCACAGGACCCTCCTCCCAGCCAACCCCAAGACCACCCTGAGCCACTTTGACCATCCCCAGGACCCCCTTCCCAGCCATCCCCAAGATCCATGGGCACCACCAGACCCCTCCAAGAAACCTCAGAACCCCAAGGCACCCCCGGGACCCCCATCCCCCGCCAGCCCCAAGGTTCGAGCCCACCCACCCCTCATCCCCCGGGACCCCCATCCCCGCCAGCCCCCCAGAACCCCAGGGCAGCCCCAGAACCCCACCCCAGCCCTCTCCGGGACCCTCTTTCCATCCCCATTCCCATCCCCGGCATCCCCCCGAGCCCCCCGAGCAGCCCCGGGACCCCCGAGCAGCCCCGGGACCCCCGAGCAGCCCCGGGACCCCCGAGCACCCTCAGGCCGCTGCCGCCGCCCCTCACCGGTAGAAGGTCTCCTCGCCCAGCGGGTTCCAGTTGGCCGTGTAACAATCCATGGCGCGGCCGGGACGGGGGGACCGGGATGGGCCGAGGGGAACCGGGACCGGGACCGGCACCGGGATCGGGACCCGGCGGTCCCGGCGCTTCCCTCACCGCGCCACGCCCCGCGCGTCGCGCCGTGACGCCGGGCTGGGCGCCGCCATCTTGGGTGAGGGCACGGGCAGGTGAACGGGGAACTGGCGCCATCTTGGGTGAGGGCAACGAGAAAAGGGAACCGGCGCCATCTTGGGTGAGGGCAACGAGAAAAGGGAACCGGCGCCATCTTGGGTGAGGGCAACGAGAAAGGGGAACCGCCGCCATCTTGGGTGAGGGCACAGGCCTTGTCCCCCGCAGTGTCGCCTGTCCCCAAAGATTTGCCCTCTCCCCCAAAATTTCTGTTGTCCCCCAGTGTGTTCCCAGTTCCCCAAGAGGTCTCTTATCCCCAAAGGTGTCGCCCAAAATGTCCCTTGTCCCACAGAGGTGTCCCTCAAGCTGTCCCTTCTCCCTCAGTGTTCGCTGTCCCCCAGGCTGTCCTGCTCCCCCAGGGGATGTCCCCATGCCCCGAGATGTCCCTTGTCACACGCACAGTTCCCACAGGTCTCTCTTTATTTCCGGCCGCTGGAAATCCAGGAGGGGCCAGGGAGGTGATCCCTGTGCCAGGGTGGGCATTGAGGGTGCCATGGCGGTGCTTCATGTGCCAGGGTTGGAGTGCTGTGGTGGCAAGGCGGTGCCACACGTCCTGGTGTCACCGTGCCAAGACCGTGCCAGGCTGGGGTGCCAATGTGGTGCCACACGTCCTGGTGTCACCGTGCCAAGGCAGTGCCACACGTCCTGGTGTCACCGTGCCCAGGCAGTGCCAGGCTGGGGTGCCAAGGTGGTGCCACACGTCCTGGTGTCACCATGCCCAGGCAGTGCCAGGCTGGGCTGCTCCATGTCCTGGAATCGCGGCGCTGTGCCACTGCTGCTGTGCCAGGAGTGGGGTCGGAGCGATGGGGTTGCATCCCGGGGCTGGGTTTGGGGTGCCAGAGCGGTGCCAGGGTTCGGGTGCCACACCAAACCCTCCATCCCGTTGCCGCGTCACCACGTCACCACCACCCAATCCCTACTTTTCTCCATCCCCCAAATCACAGCGATAATGAAAGATCTGGAAGTTGAGCAGCGTGCCCAGCAGCGACGGGTACGAGGTGCCCACCCTGCGGAATCCCTGCCCCTCGTAGAGCCGCTGCGCTGCCACCTGCACCATGGAGGTGCTGAGCACCACGGCACCATAACCGCGGGCACGGGCAAAGGCCAACACCTCCCGGCACAGCGCCCGTGCCATCCCACGGCCCCGGTGCTCGCGGCTCACCGACATCCTCTTCAACTCCAGCTCGCCACGGCCCGCGGGCATCGCCGCCACCATGCCCACCACAGTGCCACCCTCCTCGGCCACCCAGAAGCGGCGGTCGGGCGGGCGCTGGTAGGTACCAGGCACATCGCACAGGTCGGTGCCCAGCGCTTCACGGACGTACTCAGCGCTGAGCGAGCGCACCAACACCCAGAGCAGTGCCAACGCCAGTGCCACCGCGCCCAGCCCCAGCAGCCAGGAGCCGGCGGCCGCCCGCGCCGCCACGAAGACCGCCAGCAGTGCCAGGCGTACCCGCGCCGCCCGCAGCACGTGGCGGAAGGCGGCCGGGGCGTGCTCCAGGATGCCGCGGGCGAAAAGTGCCCGCACGGCCTCGAAGTCCTGCTCCTGGTACTGCCGGATGCGGAACGACGCCATGGTGGCACCTGTGGGGTGGCATGGATAGGGGTTAGGGGGGTGCCAAGGTGGAGATGGGCACGGGGAAAGAAAGGGGTGGTACGGGATGGTCAGAGTGTCCCCAGACTCATCCCTAGGGTGACACAGGGGGTTAGAGGGTGCCCACCCTCACAGGGGCCCCGAGTGTGCCCCCAGACCCGTTCCTGGGGTGGCACAAGGGGTTAGTGGGGTGCCAAGGGGGAGATGGGCACGGGAAAGGGGTCTTGGGGTGGTACGGGGTGGTACGGGATGGTCAGAGTGTCCCCAGACCCATCCCAGGGGTGGCACAGGGGGTTAGAGGGTGCCCACCCTCACAGGGACCCCCAGTGTGCCCCCAGACCCATCCCAGGGGTGGCACAGGGGGTTAGAGGGTGCCCACCCTCACAAGGACCCCCAGTGTGCCCCCAGAATCATTCCTGGGGTGGCACAAGGGGTCAGGGCAGTGCCCACCCTCACAGGGACCCCCAGTGTGTGCCCCCAGACCGATCCCAGGGGTGGCACAGGGGGTTAGAGGGTGCCCACACTCACAGGGACCCCCAGTGTGCCCCCAGACCCATCCCTAGGGTGGCACAAGGGGTCAGGGCAGTGCCCACCCTCACAGGGACCCTCAGTGTGCCTCCAGACCCGTCCCAGGGGTGGCACAAGGGGTCAGGGCAGTGCCAGTGCTGCTGCCACCGGGGGTCCCCCATAAACAAGGGGGGTCCCTCAGGGGTTCATCCCCCACCCAGCCGGGCAGGGGCTTTGCCTGGCACAGCCGGGGTGGGCAGCGTGGGCAGCAGGCACGGGGGGACAGCTGTGGGATCTGGGGGTGTCCCCTCCTCCTGCCCCCAACCCTGGCACTCACCGGGAGCCGGGGCAAGGGTGGGCAGAGAGTGGGCACCGAGATGTGCCCGTGAGGGGGCGGGGAAAGGGCCCCGGGGCGGGCACGGGGACAGGAGGGGACAGGGGGGGGACAGGAGGGACAGGAGGGGGATGTGGAGGGAGATAGGGGGGATAGGAGGGGACAGGAGGGGGACAAGGGGGGATAGGAGGGACAGGAATGGGGACAGGAGAGGGACAAGGGGGGACAGGAGGGGATAGGAGTGGGGACAGGAGGGGGACAAGGGTGGGGACAAGGGGGGACAGGAGGGGGACAGGATGGGGACAGGATGGGGACATGGAAGGGGATTGGGGGGATAGGAGGGACAGGAGTGGTACAAGTGGGGATAGGAGGAGGACAAGAGGGGATAGGAGGGGACAGGAGGGGGACAAGTGGGGGACAGGAGGGGGATAGGGGGGATAGGATGGGGACAGGAGGGACAGGAGTGGGACAAGAGGATGACACCGCCACATCCCCCCTCCCACGGATTTGGGCGGGCACGACGAGGGGATCCCCAAAACCGCCCCAAACCCTTCACTGCGGGGGATGCCCGACCCCAAACCCCCCAAGCCCCGATCCCCCAAACCCAAACCCCTCACGGCCCCCCCCAACCCCCGATCCCCCAAACCCAAACCCCTCACGGCCGCCCCCCCTCACCTGCTGCTCCCGCCGCTCCCACCGGGCCCGGGGCACACCGGGGGGATCTCGGTGACCCCCGGGGGGGTTTTTTTGGGGGGGTCTCTGTCTCCTGCACCCCCAGCCCGGCGCGCTCAGCCCATCGCTCGGATTTGGGGGGGTTCCGGTGGGTTTGGGGGTTCCGGGGAGGGGGGGGACACCCCGAAGTGCACCGGGTGGAACCGGCGGAGGCTCCGGTGGCGCAGGCGCCGAACGGCAGCGCCGCCCCCGCCGGTGGTGCCGGGAAAGAGATGCCGGGAGCTGGGGGGGGCCGGGGGGGTTCTGAATGTCCCCTCAGTGTCCCCTCAGTGTCATCTAAATGTCACCGCAGTGTCCCCTAAATGTCACTTAAATGTCCCCTCAGTGTCCTCTCAATGTCCCCTCAGTGTCCCCTAAATGTCCCCTCATTGTCCCTTAAATGTCACCGCAGTGTCCCCTCACTGTCCCCCAGTGTCCCTCACTGTCCCCCAGTGTCCCCTAAATGTCACTTAAATGTCCCCTCAGTCTCCACTAAATGTCCCCTCATTGTCCCCCCAGTGTGCCTCAATGTCCCCTCAGTGTACCTCAGTGTCCCCTAAATGTCCCCTCATTGTCCCCTAAATGTCACCGCAGTGTCCCTCAATGTCACTTAAATGTCCCCCTGTGTCCCCTCATTGTCCCTCAGTGTCCTCTAAATGTCACTTCAGTGTCCCTCTGTGTCCCCTAAATGTCACCTCAGTGTCCCCTAAATGTCACTTAAATGTCCCCTCAATGTCCCCTCAGTGTCCCCTCAATGTCCCCCCAGTGTGCCTCAATGTCCCCTCACTGTACCTCAGTGTCCCCTAAATGTCCCCTCATTGTCCCCTAAATGTCCCCCCGTGTCCCCTCATTGTCCTCTAAATGTCACCTCAGTGTCCCTCTGTGTCCCCTAAATGTCACCTCAGTGTCCCCTAAATGTCACTTAAATGTCCCCTCAGTGTCCCCTCAGTGTCCCTCAATGTCCCCTCAGTGCCCCTCACTGTCCCCCAATGTCCCCTCATTGTCCCTCAATGTCCCCTCATTGTCCCTCAATGTCCCCTCATTGTCCCCCCAGCCCCGCCCCCTTCGCGCCGCCGCTGACTCTCGCATTCTATTGGCCCCCGCCGCCGCCGCGCCCCGCCCCTCCCGCCGCCAGCAGCCAATAGGAGCCCAGAGAAGCCCGTCGGGGGCGTGGCCAGATAGTCCATTGGGAAAAGGGGCGGGACCGTGGAGGACCAATCGCTATCAGAAAAGGGGCGTGGTTTGTGGGCGTGGCTTACAGTGAATGGCCATTTGTGTGCACGGATGGGGGCGTGTCCTATCGGGGGGCGCGGCCCATACGGAATTTCTATTGGTCAGCAACGAATGGGCGTGGCCTGGTGAGGGGCGTGGCCTCGCCGAGTTCCCACGCGGGATTCCGGGACAGGATCGAGCCCCGGTCCCGGTCCCGGTCCCGTTCCTTGTCCCGGTCCCGTTCCCGTTCCCGTTCCCGCTCCCTCCGCCGCTCCAGGCCCGCACACTCTCAGCGGCAGCGCACCCGAACTTTACTGGGAGCCGTCCCGCCCGGTTCCCCCGCGCCCCCCGGCCGAGCCCGCGGCCCCGGGGCGGCCCCGGTCACTGCCCGCGGCCGTGGGCGCGCAGGCGGCGGAGGCGCAGCCGCTGCAGCCGCAGGGCCGGGTCGGGGCCCGGCCGGGTCCTCCCGGGCCGGTGGCGGCCCCGCGCCCGCGCCAGGCGGAAGCTGCACGGGGTGGGGACGTTCTCGAAGTAGACCCGGCACGGCTGCGTGGCCGCCTCGTAGCCCTCGGCCCGCGCCGTCACCTCGTACTCGCCCGGGTTCAGCAGCCGCCAGTAGTCCCCGTCCGAGGCTGCGGCGGGCCGGTGTCACACTGCTGTCCCCACCGCTGTCCTCGTCCCCAGCCCCAACCGCGTTCTTGTCCCACCCCTGTCCCTATTCCCATCCCCAATCCCATTCCTGTCCTTGTCCCATCACTATCCCCATCCCCATCCCCATCCCCATCCCCATCCCCATCCCTATCCCTATCCCTATCCCTATCCCTATCCCTATCCCTATCCCTATCCCTATCCCTATCCCTATTCCCATCCCCAATCCCATTCCTGTCCTTCTCCCCAGCCCCAACCCTGTTCTTGTTCCATCCCCAATCCCATTCCTGTCCTCACCCCAACCCCATTCTTGTCCCATCCCTGTCCCTATTCCCATCCCCAATCCCATTCCTGTCCCTGTCCCATCCCTATCCCCATCCCCAATCCCACTCCTGTCCTCGTCCCCAGCCCCAACCCTGTTCTTGTTCCATCCCCAATCCCATTCCTGTCCTCACCCCAACCCCAACCCCATTCTTGTTCCATCTCTATCCCTATTCCCATCCCCAATCCCATTCCTGTCCTCGTCCCCAGCCCCAATCCCATTCTTGTCCCATCCCCGTCCCTATTCCCATCCCTAATCCCATTCCTGTCCTTGTCCCCAGCCCCATCCCATTCCCGTCCCCATTCCCTTTCCCGGTCCTATTTCCATCTCCACCTGCGATTTACCCGATCCCGTCCCCAAATCCCATCCCATTCCTTTCCCTGTCCCCATCCCAATCCCATTCCTGTCCCCAATGCCATCCATTCCTGTCCCATCCCTATTCCCCACCTCATCCCATTAACTCTTCCCATCCCGATCCCATTCCCGCCCCAAACCCCGTCCCGCAGGGTCCCGGTGTCCCCGCACCGGTGCGGACGTCGTGGTTGATGCCATCCACGGAGATGATGGCGTTGGGGATGCCCTGCTCGGTGTCACTGTCCCGGACCACGCCCTTGATCCCGCGGTGCACCTGCAGGGGTCGGTGCCACAGGTGTGTCCCCCCCTCCCGGTGCCACCCTCGGTGTTGGGGACAGCCACGTCCCGCTGCCATCCTGCTGAAAGCCCCACCCTGGAATGTCCCCAGCGTGTCCCCCCATCCTCAAAGTCTTACAGAGACACCCCTGGGGGTCCCCTGGCCCTGCCCTGCCCATGACAGTGTCCCCATTGTCCCCAAAACACCCAGACCCCCTCAGTGTCCCCATGTCCCAAACCCCCCCAAATCCCCTATCCTGTACCCCCCTATTTCCCAGTGTCCCCATGTTCCAACCCCCCCCAAATTGCCCACCCTGGACCCCTATTCCCCAGTGTCCCCATTTCCCAACCCCCCCCCCAAATCCCCCATTCTGCACCCCCTATCCCCACTGCCCCCCTTACCCCAGCACCCCAAACTCCCCCATATTCCCATTCCCAATCCCATTCCCATCCCCATTCCCCCATCCCCATTCCCATTCCCCTCCCTGTTCCCATTTCCCCATTCCCATCCCCATTCCCATTCCCCCATTCCCAATTCCATTCCCATCTGAATTCCCCATTCCCAACCCCATTCCCATTCCCCCATTCCCATCCCCATTCCATTCCCATTCCCATTCCCCCATTCCCAATCCCATTCCCATTCCTTCATTCCCAATCCCATTCCCATTCTCCCATTCCCATCCTCATTCCCATTCCCATCCCCATTTCCCCATTCCCATTCCCCCATTCCCATTCTCCCATCCCCATCCCCATTCCCAATCCCATCCCCATCCCCATTCCCATCCCCATCCCCATCCCCATCCCCACTCCCATCCCACCCCTCCTCACAGAATCCCCGCGGTGCCTCCTGCCACCCTGGAGCCGTGTCCCCAAGCCCGGGTGCCACCGCAGTGCCACCCCCGGTGCCACCCCCGGTGCCACCCCCGGTGCCAGCCGTGCCCACCTGCTCCATGAAGAGCAGCAGGGACTCGCGGTTGTTCTCCCACTCGTGGGGCAGCTCGGAGGCGTGCGGGAATTTGTCACAGGAGAGCTCCACGGTGATCTCGAAGCAGTTGGTGTGCAGGTAGCTGAAGTCGTTCATGCCTGGGGACACACGGGGACACGGAGGTGACAGAGTGTCCCTGCGTGCTGAGGGTGTGACAATGTCGGGGATGGCAGGCAATGAGGAGAATTCTGTGTTTGGCCTGAGGCTGTGGGGAAGCTTCCAAAATTAAATTATCCAATTAAAATCATGTAATTTAAATGTGGAATTTCATAAGAGGTGTGTAGTATCACAAGGTGGAAAACTCAGAGTTTAATAATATATATGTAATAATATATATTTAAATATATTATATATTATATATAGAATGTATATAATATATAATATACATATAAAATATATTATCTATATTATCTATATTATCTATATTATCTATATTATATATATTATATATAATATATTATATATATTATATACACAATCATATACAATATATATCTTGTATATTACATTGTATATAAAGTAATAATATATAATATATTAAATAATAGAAATAAAATTATGCAATAATAAGTGTGTAATTTGATTAGAAGTGTGTAATATCACAAGGTGAAAAACTCAGAGTTTAATAATATATATTACATATTATATATAATGTATATAATACATACATTATATATATTATATATATAATAATATACCATATAGAATGTATTTTATAGTGTATATGAAATAATAATATTATATATATTAATTATATATTATTATATAGTATATTATTATATACAATATATATTATATATAATAACATATATTGCAATGTATATTATATTATTATATAATATATATTATACAATATATAATATATAATTATAATATATAATAGATATAATATAGGAATAATTAAATAATATATAATATAATATACATTATAATATATTATTAGCAATAATACATATTTATATTATAATATAATATAATTAATATATATTATATTATATTATATTATATTATATTATATTATATTATATTATATTATATTATATTATATTATATTATATTATATTATATTATATTATATTATATTATATTATATTATATGTATTAAATATATATAAAATATTACAAATAAATAAAGTTTTATAATACAGTGATATATATATAAAGCAAACCAGACGTTTTAGGACACTGATCCTTCTTCTCCATGGGTTTGGGTGGTTTTCTGTAATTGGATAAAAAACTCCCCATTTCCAGTCACAAGTGAGTGAGATAAAAATGAAAATAATTGAGGTGCTATTCGTTAATTGGACAGTTTATCCTTAAAGGGTCCTGTAGGGAGTTTGGGCTCCATTTTTATCGTGTTGGGGTGAATTTCTGTGAAATTCATTTGTGGGACTGTAACGGAGACAAGAACTGAAAAACATCCGGGAACAGGCAGGAAAGGGCATTTCACACATGGAGCAAAACCCAAAAATGCACAAATCCCTGCTCGGTGCCACCCTGTGCCACCTGAGCTCAGTGTCACTACTGCCACCCTGTGCCACCTGAGCTCAGTGTCACTGCTGCCACCCACCCTGTGCCACCTGAGCTCTGTGTCACTACTGTCACCCACCCTGTGCCACCTGCTCAGTGTCACTGCTGTCACCCACCCTGTGCCACCTGAGCTCCGTGTCCCAGTCACTGTCAGGTGCCACCTGAGCTCTGTGTCACTACTGTCACCCTGTGCCACCTGAGCTCAGTGTCACTATTGTCACCCACCCGGTGCCACCTGAGCTCAGTGTCCCACTCACTGCCAGGTGCCACCTGAGCTCACAGAGCGTCCCAGTCACTGCCAGGTGCCACCTGAGCTCAGTGTCCTGTCACTGCCATGTGCCACCTGAGCTCACAGAGTGTCCCACTCACTGCCAGGTGTCACCTGAGCTCAGTGTCACTACTGCCATCTACCCTGTGCCACCTGAACCCAGTGTCACTACTGTCACCCACCGTGTGCCACCTGAGCTCCGTGTCCCACTCAATACCCTGTGCCACCTGAGCTCATTGTCACTACTGTCACCCTGTGCCACCCGAGCTCAGTGTCACTACTGTCACCCATCCTGTGCCACCTGAGCTCCGTGTCCCACTCACTGCCATGTGCCACCTGAGCTCTGTGTCCCGCTCACTGCCACGTACCCCCGACCTCACAGTGTCCCCGTGTCCCCACTCACTGCCAGCCACCGTGTGCCAGTTGGCGCCGTTGATGATGTTGCCGAAGCGCGTGAAGTCGTGCTGGTGGCAGGGCCGGCGCTCGCCGCGGGCCATGGCCAGGTTGGCGGTGGCGTAGACGGTGGCCAGCCAGCGGAAGACGCCGTCGTCGGGCGTGGGGGTCAGCTCCTGCGCCTTCCAGTAGGTGCGGCTCATGTCGAAGGGGTAGGTGACCACCAGCTCGCCGCCGTGCAGGTTGGCGCTCAGCACGAACGGGTAGCGCTGCATCCACGCGATCACCGCCCGCGTCTCCGGGGCCACCTGCGCGTGACACCGCTGTCACCGTCTTTGAGGTCACCCATGTGGTGACAACACCGTTGTCATCGTCTTCTGGGTCACCCATGTGGTGACACCGCTGTGATCATCCTCTGGGTCACCCATGTGGTGACACCACTGTGATCATCCTCTGGGTCACCCATGTGCTGACAACACCGCTGTTATCATCTTCTGGGTCGCCCATGTGGTGACACCGCTGTCATCATCTTGTGGGTCACCCATGTGGTGACACCATTGTCACCATCCTCCAGTCACCCATGTGGTGACACCACTGTCATCATCTTCCAGGTCACCCCTGTGGTGACACCCTGTCACCATCCTCTGGGTCACCCATGTGGTGGCACCGCTGTCACCATCTTTGAGGTCACCCATGTGCTGACAACACCGCTGTTATCATCTTCTGGGTCACCCATGTGATGACACCGCTGTCACCATCCTCCAGTCACCCATGTGGTGACACCACTGTGATCATCCTCTGGGTCACCCATGTGGTGGCACTGCTGTCACCATCCTCTGGGTCACCCCTGTGGTGACACCCTGTCACCATCCTCTGGGTCACCCATGTGGTGACAACACCGCTGTCATCATCCTCTGGGTCACCCATGTGGTGACACCGCTGTCACCATCCACTGGGTCACCCATGTGGTGGCACTGCTGTCACCATCCACTGGGTCACCCATGTGGTGACACCCTGTCACCATCCTCCAGTCACCCATATGGTGACACCGCTGTCGCCTGTGCCCCTGGGGCCACCCATGTGGTGACACCATTGTCACCATCCTCCAGTCACCCCTCCGGTGACACCACTGTCACCATCCTCCAGGACACCCATGTGGTGACACCACCATCACCCATGTCTACGTGGTCACCCATGTGGTGACATTGTTGTCACCATCCTCTGGGTCACCCATGTGGTGACACCACTGTCACCATCCTCTGGGTCACCCATGTGGTGACACCGCTGTCACCCATGTCTACAAGGTCATCCCTGCGGTGACACCGCTGTCACCTGTGCCCCCAGAGCCACCCAGTCTCACACTGATAGGATTGGGGTTTTGGGGTCTCACCACGGTGTCAGCCTGGGAAGATTGAGGTTTTGGGGTCTCACTGCAGCACCAGCCCAGGAGGATAGGGGAGTTTTGGGGTCTCAGCACGGTGCCAGCCCAGGAGGATTGGGGTTTTGGGGTCTCACACTGATAGGATTGGGGTTTCGGGGTCTCACTTTGGCACCAGCCCGGGAGGATTGGGGCTTTGGGGTTTCACCATGGTGCCAGCCCGGGAGGTTTGGGGTTTTGGGGGTCTCAGCACAGTGCCACCCTGGAAGGATTGGGGTTCTGGGGTCTCAGCATGATGCCAGCCTGGGAGGTTTGGGGTTTCGGGGTCTCACACTGATAGGATTGGGGTTTCAGGGTCTCAGCACGGTGCCAGCCCAGGAGGATTGGGGTTTCGGGGTCCCACACTGATAGGATTGGGGTTTTGGGGTCTCAGCACGGTGCCAGCCCAGGAGGTTTGGGGTTTCGGGGTCTCACCGTGGCGTTGGCGAAGGTGTAGTACTCGGGGATGGGGATGTAGTGGTTGGGGAACTCGTGGGGCACCAGGTCGTTGTCCTCGGCGTCCCACAGCGCCGTGTTCAGGTCGGCGAAGTTGTGGTTGAGGTCGATGCCCTCGTACGTCCAGCGGCCCATGGCCCATCCCGCCAGCTCCGAGCCCTGCCGGGGCACCGCGGGCACCGGGGGCATGAGGATCACTGGGATGGGCACTGGGATGGACACTGGGATCACCAGGATGGGCACCGGGATCACCAGGATCACTGGGATGGGCACTGGGATGGATACTGGGATCACCAGGATCACCAGGATGGGCACCGGGATCACCAGGATCACTGGGATGGGCACTGGGATGGACACCAGGATCACCGGGATGGGCACTGTGGTCATTGGGATGGGCACCAGGATGGACACTGGGATCACCAGGATGGGCACTGGGATCACTGGGATCCCCAGGATGGGCATCATGGTCACTGGGATGGGCACCGGGGATCACTGGGATGGACACTAGGATCATGAGGATGGGCACCAGGATGGGCACCGGGATCAGTGGGACGGGCACCGGGATGGACATTGGGATGGGCACAAGGATCACCGGGATGGGCACTGGGATGGGCATTGGGGATCACCAGGATCACTGGGATGGGCACTGGGAAGGACATTGGGATGGGCACTGGGATGATTGGGATGGGCACCGGGATGGACACCGGGATGGGCACCGGGATGGGCACTGGGATGATTGGGATGGGCACTGGGATGGACATTGGGATGGACACCAGGATGGACATTGTGCTGGCACCGCGGTCATCAGGATGGACACTGTGATGACTGGGATGGGCACCGGGATGGACACTGGGATGGACACCGGGATGGACATTGGGATGGACACTGGGATGGACACCAGGATGGACATTGGGATGGACACCAGGATGGACATTGGGATGGACATCGGGATGGACACCAGGATGGACATTTTGCTGACACCGCGGTCACCAGGATGGGCGGTGCCAGCCCTACCAGCTTGTAGGCAGTCTCGTAGCCGTCGGGGTTCATGGAGGGCAGCAGGTGGATGCGCGTGCCCGTCACCAGCTGCACCACGCGGGGGTTGCCCAGCCGGAATTCCCGGCACAGGAACTCCATCAGGTTCAGCAGCAGCTCCCGGCCCAGCACCTCGTTCCCGTGCATCCCGGCCACGTAGCGGAACTCCGGCTCTCCTGCGGGGCCACCGCGGCTGGCTGGAGGGACCCTGGGCACTGTCCCCGTGTCCCCATCCCCAGCCTGGCTGTCCCTGTCCCCAGGATGCCACTCCACCAGGCTGGGTGTCTTTGGTCACTGTCCCCGTGTCTCTGCACCACCCTGGGTGTCCCTGTCTCCACCCTGGGTGTCCCTGGTCACTGTCCCTGCACCACCTGGGGTGTCCTTGGTCACTGTCCCCATGTCCCTGCACCACCCTGGGTGTCCCTGGTCACTGTCCCCATGTCCCTGCACCACCCTGGGTGTCCTTGGTCATTGTCCCCATGTCCCTGCACCATCCTGGGTGTCCCTGTCCCCAGGATGCTCCTCCACCAGTCTGGGTGTTCCTGTCTCCATCCTGGACCAGTCTGGGTGTCCCTGTGTCCATATCTCCACCCTGGGTGTCCTTGGTCACTGTCCCCACGTCCCTGCACCAGTCTGGGTGTCCCAGTCCCCATCCTGGACCAGTCTGGGTGTCCCTGTGTCCACCCTGGGTGTCCCTGGTCACCCTGTCCCCATGTCCCTGCACCAGTCTGGGTGTCCCTGGTCACTGTCCTGGACCAGTCTGGATGTCCCAGTACATCCTGTCCCCATCCATCTGCACCAGTCCGGGTGTCCCTGTGTCCAAATCCCCAGTCTGGGTGTCCCTGTCTCTGTCTTGCACCAGTGTGGGTGTCCCTGGTCACCCTGTCCCCATCTTCCTGCAGCAGTCTGGGTGTCCCCATCCCCATCCTGACGTCCCTGTGTCCCCATCCTGCACCACCCTCAGTGTCCCTGTGTCCCCATCCCCATCCTGGGTGTCCCCATCTCCATCCTGAGCACTCCTGCTCACCCTGTCCCCATCCATGTGCTCCACTTTGGACATCCCTGGTCACTGTCCCCATCTCCCTGCACCACTCTGGGTGTCCCTGTGTCCCCATCCCCATCCTGGGTGTCCCCAGCCACCCTCCCCCGCCATCCTTCACAGGTCTGGGTGTCCCTGGTGTCCCCATCTCCATTCTGGGCATCCCCTGCCACGCTGGGTGGCCCAGTGACCCCATCTGGAGCCAGCCAGGGTGACAATGCCCACTGTCCTACACAGCCCTGGTGACAGTACCCACTGTCCTACACCAGCCCTGGTGACAGTGCCCACTGTCCTACACAGCCCTGGTGACAGTCCCCACCCCCTGTGCCAGCCTGGCCATCCCTGGTGACCTCCTCCTCATCCTGGGCACCCCCAGTCACCCCATCCCAGCCTGGGCATCCCTGGGCGCTGTCCCCACGCCCATTGTGCCCCACCCCAAGTGTCCCCAAGTGTCCCCAGGTGTCCCCAGGTGTCCCCAGGTGTCCCCAGGTGTCCCCACCGACTTCGTGCTGCCCGGGGTTGTCGGAGATCTCCATCACGTAGAGGCGCAGCCCGCGGGAGCTCTGCCCGATGCTGTACACGCGGGTGATGTCAGGGCACTCCTCGCTCACCCTCTTCATCAGCTGCGGGGGTGGCACCGTCAGGGACACGCCGAGGTGGCACAGCCACCCCCCAGCGCCGCGCTGTCCTTGGGGACACCCTGGGGACACTCTGGGGACACAGGGCTCGGCGGGTGGGTGGCACCTTTCTCATCTCCTTGTAGTTGTGGTGGCGGAAATCCAGCTGAGATTCGGGTGGGGATGGAGGGTGCCAGGCGTGGGCATCGCTGGGGTCTGCGGGGACAGCGAGGGGACAGCGAGGGGACAGCGAGGGGACACGGTCAGGGACAGCCAACAGCCCAGACCGCCACTTTGGTGACAGTGGTGAGCGCTGCTGGGGTGGCATGTGAGCTGGGGGACAGGCAGCGGGTCCCCATGGGACAGGGGACAGCCAGTGGGTCCCAAAGGGGCAGGGGACGGCCAGCAGGTCCCAAAGGGGCAGGGGACAGCCAGAGGGTCCCAGAGGGGCTGGGGACAACCAGAGGGTCCCTGAGGGGCAGGGGACAGCCAGTGGGTCCCAAAGGGACAGGGGACAACCAGAGGGTCCCCATGGGGCAGGGGACAGCCGGGGACACCCCCGGGCAGGGGACAGGAAGACAGTCCCAAAGGGTCAGAGGACAGCCAGAGGGTCCCAAAGGGGCAGGGGACAACCAGCGGGTCCCAAAGGGGCAGGGGACAGCCAGTGGGTCCCCGAGGGGCAGAGGACAGCCAGTGGGTCCCAGAGGGGCAGGGGACAGCCAGAGGGTCCCAAAGGGGCAGGGGACAGCCAGAGGGTCCCCACAGGGCAGGGTATGGCCAGTGGGTCCCAGAGGGGCAGGGGACAGCCAGAGGGTCCCAAAGGGGCAGGGGACAGCCGGGGACACCCACCGGGCAGGGGACAGCCCAGCACCTCGGCCCGCAGGCACACGGTGCCGTTGGGGAACCAGCTCTGGGGGTTGATGCGCAGGAAGCGCCCCACGAGTGGCACGGGCAGCACGTTCAGCACCGGCGTCTCGGGGTCTTTGTTGGCGGGGAACACCTGCAGGGGACAGGAGGGGACAGGAGGGGACAGGAGGGGTCAGGGAGAGCTGCCTGTGGGGCTCCAGGGGGTCTGGGTGCTGCCCGATGCCCTCCAGCCCAGCCCGGACCCCAAAGGCACCAGGGATGGGCACAGGGAGCCCCAAATCTGCTCCTGGCATGCATCAGGCAGGGGGATCCCAAAAGCCACCCCTGGCATGGAGACCCTCAAACCTGACCCTGGTACAGCCCTGACACGGTGACCCCCAAATCTACCCCAGAACAGGGACCCCAAATCCACCCATGGCACAGGGACCCAAAACCACCCTGTACCAGCGACCCCAAATCTACCCCATGGCACAGGGACCCCAAATCCAGACCTGGCATGGAGATCCCCAAACCTGACCCTGGTACAGCCCTGACATGGTGACCCCCAAATCTACCCCTGGTACAGACACCCCACATCTGTCCCAGGGACCCCAAATCCATCCATGCTACAGGAACCCCAAAATCTACCCTCAGCATGGGGACCCCAAACCCACGCCAGCAAAGGGACCTCAAAATAAAACTTCAGCACAGAGACCCCAAACCCACCCATGGCACAGGGACCCCCAAACCCACACTGTACCAGGGACCCCAAACCCACCCATGGCACTGGGACCCCAAATCTACCCATGGCACAGGGACCCCAAACCCTCCCCAGCCCCAGGCTGCCATGCTCGCCCCAGTGCCAGGCCACACCCAGGCGTGTCCCCGTGTCCCCAGGGCCGTGCCAGGGGGGCTGGCAGGTGCCCAGGAGGGGACAAGCAGCCCTTTGTGCCGGGGGGAAGCGCTGCAGGGTGCCCGGGGGCCAGGCCAAGGGCAGCAGAGCCCGGGCATGGTGCCAGCTGGCACGGGCACCCCGGGATGGGCAACCCTCCTGGGGTGGGTGGTTAACCCTCCTGGGGTGGGTGGTTAACCCAGCGTGGTTAACGCCCTGCCCAGCGTGGTTATCCCACCTGGCTCGGTTAACCCCACCACAATTAACCCTGGTCTAATTAACCCCCCTGGCAGGGTTATCCTAACTGGTATGGTTAACCCCCAGCATAATTAACCCTGGCATAATTAACTCCCTGGCAGGGTTATCCTAACTAGCATAGTTAACCCCCAGCATGATTAACCCTGGTCTAATTAACCCCCGTGGCAGGGTTATCCTAACTGGTATGGTTAACCCCACCACAATTAACCCTGGCCTAATTAACCCCACCAGCAGGGTTATCCTAACTGCCATGGTTAACCCCACCACAATTAACCCTGGCCTAATTAACTCCCTGGCAGGGTTAACCCACCTGGCATGGTAAACCCCCAGTATAATTAACCCTGGTCTAATTAATCCCCCTGGCAGGGTTATCCTAACTGGCATGGTTAACCCCACCACAATTAACCCTGGCCTAATTAACCCCACTGGCAGGGTTATCCTAACTGGCATGGTTAATCCCACCACAATTAACCCTGGCCTAATTAACCCCACTGGCAGGATTATCCCACCTGGCTCAGTTAACCCCACCACAATTAACCCCCAGTATAATTAACCCTGGCATAATTAACCCCCCTGGCAGGGTTATCCCCCCTGGCATGGTTAACCCCCAGTATAATTAACCCTGGTCTAATTAACCCCCCTGGCAGGGTTATCCTAACTGGCATGGTTAACCCCCAGCACAATTAACCCTGGCCTAATTAACCCCCCTGGCAGGGTTATCCTAACTAGCATGGTTAACCCCACCACAATTAACCCTGGCCTAATTAACCTCCCTGGCAGGGTTATCCTAACTGGTATGGTTAACCCCCAGTATAATTAACCCTGGCCTAATTAACCCCCCTGGCAGGGTTATCCTAACTGGTATGGTTAACCCCACCACAATTAACCCTGGCCTAATTAACCCCCCTGGCAGGGTTATCCTAACTAGCATGGTTAACCCCACCACAATTAACCCTGGCCTAATTAACCCCCCTGGCAGGGTTATCCTAACTAGCATGGTTAACCCCACCACAATTAACCCTGGTCTAATTAACCCCCCTGGCAGGGTTAACCCACCTGGCATGGTTAACCCCCAGTATAATTAACCCTGGTCTAATTAACCCCACTGGCAGGGTTATCCTAACTACCATGGTTAACCCCACCACAATTAACCCTGGCCTAATTAACCCCCCTGGCAGGGTTATCCTAACTGGTATGGTTAACCCTCAGTATAATTAACCCTGGCCTAATTAACCCCCCTGGCAGGGTTAACCCCCAGTATAATTAACCCTGGTCTAATTAACCCCCCTGGCAGGGTTATCCTAACTGGCATGGTTAACCCCACCACAATTAACCCTGGCCTAATTAACCCCCCTGGCAGGGTTATCCTAACTAGCATGGTTAACCCCACCACAATTAACCCCCAGTATAATTAACCCTGGCATAATTAACCCCCTGTCATTGTAACCCACCTGGCATTGTTAACTCTTGGAATGGTTAACCCAGCTGGCACAATTAACCCCACCACAATTAACCCCAAGTATAATTAACCCTGGCTTAACTAACCCCCCCTAGCATCGTTACCCAGCTGGCACAATTAACCCCACGACAATTAACCCCCAGGATAATTAACCCTGGCTTAACTAACCCCCCCTAGAATCATTACCCAGCTGGCGCAATTAACCCCACCACAATTAACCCCAAGTATAATTAACCCTGGCTTAACTAACCCCCATAGCATCGTTACTCAGCTGGCACAATTAACCCCACCACAATTAACCCCCAGGATAATTAACCCTGGCTTAACTAACCCCCATAGCATCGTTACCCAGCTGGCACAATTAACCCCCAGGATAATTAACCCTGTCCTAACTAACCCCACCCTGGCATCATTATCCCCCTGGCACAATTAACCCCTGAGCACCATTAACCTCCCCACCACGGTTAACCCTTCCCGTGCCATTGTTAACTCCCAGGTGATTCCCGTCCCCTGGCACTGCCACCTCCCAATGTCCCCACCCTGTCTGGGGATGCCACCCCCGGTGCCACCCCCGGTGCCACCCCCGGTGCCACCCACCGCCTCCTCGGTGCCGTTGCGGCTGGGCAGCCACGCGTGCGAGTCGTTGCTGACCTGCACCTTGTAGGACGTCACCCAATCGTACCTGCGGGGCACAGGGTGGGTCAGGGGTGTCCCCCAAGCTGTCCCCAACCTTGTCCCCTTTGTCCCCTTACGTCCAGATGGAGTTGAGGCCCTGGGTGACGATGCCAGTGAAGCGGGTGAGGCGCCGGGCGTCCACCTGCAGCCACTGCTCCGTGTCCTCGCGCCCCGCGCACCAGCCGCCGTCGTAGAAATCGCCATCGTAGAGCCCCGACTGTGGGGACAGGAGGGGACACGCACAGGGACACGGCCACACCGCCCGCTGTGTGCCCCGAGACCGGGGTGGTGGCACCGGGGTGGTGGCACCGGGGTGGTGGCACTGGGGTGGTGGCACCAGGACCACGGGGAGCCACATGGGAGGGAGAGGGCAGAGCTGGAGAGCGCCTGGGACGCTCGTGGGACATGAGGGTGCCATGAACTGGTCACAAAATGTCACAAATGGGCCACAAAATGTCACAAATGTGCCACAAAATGTCACAAATGTGCCATGAGGATGCCACGGACTGGCCACAAACGTGCCATGAAGATGCCACGGACTGGCCAAAAAATGTCATATATGTGCCATGAAGATGTCACAGACTGGCCACAAAAAGTCACAAATGTGCCACAAAATGTCACAAATGAGCCATGAGGATGCCACGGACTGGCCACAAAATGTCACAAATGTGCAACAAAATGTCACAAATGTGCCACAAAATGTCACAAATGTGCCACGAAGATGCCACAGACTGGTCACAAACGTGCCATGAAGATGCCACAAACTGGTCACAAAATGTCACAAATTTGCCATGAAGATACCACGGACTGGCCACAAAATGTCACAAATGGGCTACAAAATGTCACAAATGTGCCATGAGGATGCCACAGACTGGCCAGAAAATGCCACAAACGTGCCACAAAATGTCACAAATGTGCCATGAAGATGCCACGAACTGGTCACAAAATGCCACAAATGTGCCACAAAATGCCACAAATGTGCCATGAAGATGCCACGGACTGGTCACAAAATGTCACAAATGTGCCATGAAGATGCCACGGACTGGTCACAAAATGTCACAAATGTGCCGCAAAATGTCACAAATGTGCCATGAAGATGCCACAAACTGGTCACAAAATGTCACAAACGTGCCATGAAGGTGCCACGGTCTGGCCACAAAATGTCACAAATGTGCCACAAAATGTCACAAATTTGCCATGAGGATGCCACAAATTGGCCACAAAATGTCACAAATGAGCCATGAGAATGCCACGGACTGGCCACAAAATGCCACAAATGTGCCACAAAATGTCACAAATGTGCCATGAGGATGCCACGGACTGGTCACAAAATGTCACAAATGTGCCACAAAATGTCACAAATGTGCCATGAAGATGCCACAGACTGGTCACCAAATGTCACAAATTTGCCATGAAGACGCCACGGACTGGCCAGAAAATGCCACAAACGTGACATGAAGATGCCACAAACTGGCCACAAAATGTCACAAATTTGCTATGAAGATGCCACGGACTGGTCACAAAATGTCACAAATGTGCCATAAGGATGCCATGAACTGGCCAAAAAATGTCACAAATGTGCCACAAAATGTCACAAACGTGCCACGAAGATGCCACACCTACATGGCGCTTGTCATGCACTTGCCACAGCCACGGGCCACATGTTGTGTAGGTGACGTCCAAACACCCCCCCAGCCTGGCACGCTCCTGGCACACACCTGGCACACTCCTGGCATGCCCTGGCACATTCCTGGCCCACCCTGGCCCCCCTGGCAGTACCTGGATGTTGAGGCGGCCGCGGTGCGCGCCCAGCCCGTGCCGCTTCTGGCTCGACGCCTGGAGCTGCGTGTCCAGCACCCGCAGGGACTCCAGCCCCAGGGGGGGGCACGCTGGGGACACAGCGGGGACCGTCACACAGGGACCCCCCCGAGCAGCCGGGGCTGTCCCCATCCCGTGTCCCCACCGAGCGGTGCCAGCCATGGTTCAACAACCCAACCCCCAGGTGCCCCCAGGTGCCCCCTGGGTGTTTCCAAGTGCCCCCCGGGTGTCCCCAAGTGCCCTCCGGATGCCCCCAGGTGTCCCCAAGCACTCCCCGGGTGTCCCCAGGTGCCCCCAGGTTTCCCCCGAGTGTCCCCAAGCGCCCCCCGGGTGTCCCCAGGTGCTCCCAGCTGCCCCCCGGGTATCCCCAGGTGTCCCCAAGCACCCCCCGGGTGTCCCCAGGTGCCCCCGGGTGTCCCCAGCTGCCCCCAGGTTTCCCCCAGGTGTCCCCCAGCTGCCCCCGGGTGCCCCCAGGTGTCCCCAAGCACCCCCGTGTGTCCCTAGGTATCACCAAGTGCCCCCCGGGTGTCCCCAGGTGCACCCAGCTGCCCCCCGGGTATCCCCAGGTGCCCCCAGGTGTCCCCAAGTGCCCCGTGGGTGTCCCCAGGTGTCCCCAAGTGCCCTCTGGGTGCCCCCCGGTGTCCCCAAGTGCCCCCTGGGTGTCCCCAGGTGTCCCCAAGTGGCCCCCGGGTGTCCTCAAGCGCCCCCCAGTTGTCCCCAAGCGCACCCCGGGTGCCCCCAGGTGTCCCCAGGCACCCCCCGGGTGCCCCCAGGTGTCCCAAACTGCCCCCCGGGTGTCCCCAGGTGCCCCCAGGTGTCCCCCAGGTGTCTGCCGGGTGTCCCCAGGTGCCCCCAGCTGCCCCCCGGTGTCCCCAAGTGCCCCCCGGGTGTCCCCAGGTGTCCCCAGGTGCCCTCCGGGTGCCCCCAGGTGTCCCCAAACGCCCCCCGGGTGTCCCCAAGTGCCCCCCGGGTGTCCCCAGCTGCCCCCCGCGTATCCCCAGGTGCCCCCAGGTGTCCCCCGGGTGTCCCCCAGGTGTCCCCAGGACACGGCCAGCTCCGTTTGCAGGTGACAACGCCCGGGCCACCCGCACCCAGCGCACGTACAGGGCTCCTGCGGAGCGGCCGGAGCCTCCGGCTTCTTCCTCAGCACCTTCTTCTTCTTCACCACCTTCTTCCTCACCACCTTCCTCCTCCTCACCGCCACCGTGCTCACCTTGGGCGCCGGGGCTGCGAGGGGACACAGGGATGGCAGGGAAGGGGCAGGGAACACCCCAGCACCCCGTTTCCCCCCACGAACCCCACTTTGCACGCTCCGTCCTTCCCACACCCCGACCCCTCCCAGCGCCCCCCGACCCCTCCCGGTCCTACCGGTGACCGCGGGGTCCCCGTCCCGGGAGGGGCCGGGGGTGGCGGGGGTCGCGCTGCCCCGCACCGGGGGGACCGTGCTGCCCTTCGGGGGTCCCGTCGTGGCGCTGCTCCTCGCGGGGGTGGCCGTGGTGCCCTTCGGAGGGGGCAGCCCGCTGGGTTTGGGGGGTCCTGTCGTGCTGCTCTTTCTGGGGGACACCCCGCTGGCTTTGGGGGGTCCCGCCGTGCTGCTCTTCCAGGGGGGCGTCTCGCTGCTTTTAGGGGGTCCTCCCCCGGCGATGGCCTTGGTGGGGGACACCCCGCTGGCTTTGGGGGGTACTGTCGTGCTGCCCTTTCTGTGGGACACCCCACTGGGTTTGGGGGTCCCGCTGGCCGTGCCGTGGGGCCGGCCGGGCTGGGGGGGCGCGGCGTGGGCGGGGGGCGGCGGGGGGCCCAGCAGGAGCAGCAGCAGCAGCAGCGGGGCGAGGGGCGACCCCGGCATGGCCGCGGTCCTGCCGGTCCCTGCCGGTCCCTGCCCGCTCCTGCCGGTCCTTACCCGCTCCTGGTCCCGGTCCCGGCCCCTCCCCGCCCCCCGCCCGCTCCCCGCCCGCTTCCTGCCCGCGACCCCCGCCCGCCTCCTGCAGGGACCCCCGGCCGTGCCCGTCCCGTTACACGGCCCCGTTCCGCTCCCCGTGTCGCCGCACCGCTCCAACGGGGGACACCGGGTCTCACCGGCGGGCCTCGACCTGTGTCCTCACCGTGTCCCCGCTGTCCCCTCACCGTGTCCCCAGCCCCCCGCAGTGTCCCCACCGTCCCACCGCCACTCGGGGAGCGGCCCGGGGGTCTGCGGGGGCTCCTCCCGCCGCAGCGGCGGCGCCGCCGCTCGAGCCCGGGGACCCGGCAGGTCCCGGAGCCGCCGGTGCGGGCGGAGCGGGGCCGAACCCAGCGGCGAGGGGCGGTCCCCGGCCACGACCCCTCGGGGGTGCCCCGGGTGGGACTCGGGGTGCGGGTCCGGGTGCTGGTTTGGGTCCCGCCGCTCCCTTCACCCCGCGCGGGGTCTCGCACGCCCCGAAACTTCCCCGGTGTGACTTTCCCGTCTTTTATTGGGATTTCCCACCGGTGCCATCTCTGTCCTTTGTCCTCATCCCTGTCCCCCTGGGGGTGTCCCGGAACTCTGCCGGGATCAGGAGGGACGGGGACAGGCCCCTCTGGCTCTGCGCACTGCTCAGGGATCCTTTGGATCCGCACCGCTCCATCCCTGGGAGCGGGCACAGCGGGCACAGCGGGCACAGCGGGGCTGGCACAGGGACAGCGGGCATTCCCTGCACGATTCCAAGGGCTGGATGCTGGGATGGGTTTTGTCCTTTCGAGGTTTGCAGAACTCCCGGCCCCGCTCCTGGCGCCGTTCCCGGGCCCGATTCGCGCTGGCTCAGCACTTCCCGGGATGTCAGGAATTTCCTGGTGCAGCGCCAGATCCCGCTTGGAGATGCCTTAAAGGCGCCGTGGCTGTTCCCGGTAGAAATCCTACCGGGAAGCCGCTCTGGTCCCCCGCACCTCCCAAGCGGAGAGGGGTCAAAGCCACCGAGTGGCACTGGGACACTCCTGTCCCCTGTCCCCGTGTCGCCGAGTCCTTCCCACATGGATGCTCCCAGCCAGTCTGGGATTTCACCCAGCCTGGATGAACCGCGCACGTTCTCACGGTGCCGCTTCTCCAGGTGTCTCTGGGTGTCCCCAGTGTCCTGCCAGTGTCACCTGGAGGGGACAACCCTCCCTGCGCACCCCTGGTGTCGTGTGCGGCCAGGGCTGCAGCTCCAGAAAGTTCCAGAAGGTTCCAGAAGGTTCCAGAGGGCCCCGTGGTTGGTGCCGCTTCTCCAGGTGTCTCTGGGTGCCCCCAGTGTCCTGCCAGTGTCACCTGGAGGGGACAACCCTCCCTGCTCACCCCTGAAATCGTGTGCGGCCGGGGCTGCAGCTCCAGAAGGTTCCAGAAGGTTCCAGAAGGTTCCAGAGGGCCCTGTGGTTGGTGCCGCTTCTCCAGGTGTCTCTGGGTGCCCCCAGTGTCCTGCCAGTGTCACCTGGAGGGGACAACCCTCCCTGCTCACCCCTGAAATCGTGTGCGGCCGGGGCTGCAGCTCCAGAAGGTTCCAGAAGGTTCCAGAAGGTTCCAGAGGGCCCTGTGGTTGGTGCCGCTTCTCCAGGTGTCTCTGGGTGCCCTCAGTGTCCTGCCAGTGTCACCTGGAGGGGACAACCCTCCCTGCTCACCCCTGGTGTCGTGTGCGGCCGGGGCTGCAGCTCCAGAAGGTTCCAGAAGGTTCCAGAAGGCTCCAGAAGGTTCCAGAGGGCCCCGTGGTTGGTGCCGCTTCTCCAGGTGTCTCTGGGTGCCCCCAGTGTCCTTCCAGTGTCACCTGGAGGGGACAACCCTCCCTGCGCACCCCTGGTGTCGTGTGCGGCCAGGGCTGCAGCTCCAGAAGGTTCCAGGAGGTTCCAGAAGGTTCCAGAAGGTTCCAGAGGGCCCTGTGGTTGCTGGGGTGCCAGGATGTCCCATTGTGACGCGGGAGCTGCGCCGTACCCCGACTCCAGCGTGATCCCAAAGGGTTCAGGTCCATTCTCAGGAGAGCAGCTCCTGGATCCCTCTGGAGAAGCCACATCCCAACTCCCAGGAGCTGTGAGGGACGGGGGGTGTTGGCCATGGAGCAGGAAAAGAGGGAATTCTGCGGTCCCCGAGGGGGACACGGCAGAGATCCACAGGGATCCCGAGGGCACGCAGAGACACCCCAAGGGATGAGCCATGGACACAAAGATCTGTCCCGATGGCTGGACTTCATCACCCAGGAGATGTCCCACATGGAGGAGTTCATCGACCACGAGCTGTGCCAGGAGAAAGCCAGGGGAGACCAGGAGCTGCGCCAAGGGAAAGGCAACGGACACGAGGATCTGTCCCAACGGGAGGAATTCACCGACCAAGGGGAACCCAAGAGATCCCAAGAGAGGTGCCAAAGGAAATCCAAGAAATACCAAGAGCAGTGCCAAGGAGAAGCCAATGGATACAAAACCGTGTCACAATGGGAAGATCTAATCAACCAAGAGATGTCCCAAATGGAAGAACTCTTCAACCAAGAGATGCCCCACGTGGAAAACTTCCTCGACCAAGAGCCGTGCCAAGGAAAAGCCAAGAGACACCAGGAATGGTGCCAAGGGAATGTCAAGGGATACAAAACTCTGTCCCAGTGGGAAGACTTAATCCACCAGGAGATGTCCCAAATGGAAGGATCCATCAGCCACGAGATGTCCCAGATTGAAGGATCCATCAACCATGAGATGTCCCAAATGGAAGGACCCATCAACCAAGAGCTGTGCCAAGGAAAAGCCGAGAGAGACCAAGAACGGCACCAAGGGAAAGTCAACGGACACAAAACTCTGTCCCAGTGGGAAGATTTAATCCACCAGGAGATGTCCCAAATGGAAGAATCCATCAACCACGAGATGTCCCAAATGGAAGAATTCACTGACCAAGACCCATGCCAAGGGGACACCAAGAGATACCCAGAGCAGTGTCACGGGAATGTCAAGGGACACAAAACTCTGTCCCAGTGGGAAGACTTAATCCACCAGGAGATGTCCCAAATGGAAGGATCCATCAGCCACGAGATGTCCCAGATTGAAGGATCCATCAACCATGAGATGTCCCAAATGGAAGGACCCATCAACCAAGAGCTGTGCCAAGGAAAAGCCGAGAGAGACCAAGAACGGCACCAAGGGAAAGTCAACGGACACAAAACTCTGTCCCAGTGGGAAGATTTAATCCACCAGGAGATGTCCCAAATGGAAGAATCCATCAACCACGAGATGTCCCAAATGGAAGAATTCACTGACCAAGACCCATGCCAAGGGGACACCAAGAGATACCCAGAGCAGTGTCACGGGAATGTCAAGGGACACAAAACTCTGTCCCAGTGGGAAGACTTAATCCACCAGGAGATGTCCCAAATGGAAGGATCCATCAGCCACGAGATGTCCCAGATTGAAGGATCCATCAACCATGAGATGTCCCAAATGGAAGGACCCATCAACCAAGAGCTGTGCCAAGGAAAAGCCAAGAGAGACCAAGAACGGCACCAAGGGAAAGTCAACGGACACAAAACTCTGTCCCAGTGGGAAGATTTAATCCACCAGGAGATGTCCCAAATGGAAGAATCCATCAACCATGAGATGTCCCAAATGGAAGAATTCACTGACCAAGACCCATGCCAAGGGGACACCAAGAGATACCCAGAGCAGTGTCACGGGAATGTCAAGGGACACAAAACTGTCCCAATGGGAAGACTTCATCAACCAAGAGATGTCCCAGTGGGAAAGACTTTCTTGAGCAGGAGCTCAGGCAACAGAGCAGGGGGCACATCCCCGCCCACACCACCGGTGCCAGGGTCAGCGCCCTCCAGCCCTGCCCATCCTGACCTCCAGGGCCTTTCCCACACGGAGCCCGGCACTGATCCCACCTCAGAGAAGTTCAGCATTGTCAGGGAGTTAATCTGAGTTTCCCCATCCCACCCACCTGGCTGAAGTCCATGGGGAGAAATGGTTCCCATGTGCCCCCCAAAAAGGCAGTGGATGCTCCAAGCGCCGGGCAAAGGAATTAAAGGAATTCCTGAATTCCTGCGGCTCTGTCGGCTGCTAATGAGCACCAGGAGGGGTTGAGCGCTCCAGGGGGGTTCCCAAGTTTGGAATGTCACCATGGAACTGAGGGGGCTGGGGGCAGGTTGGGTGCAGGGCAGGGACTCATGGAATCATGGAATTGTTTGGGAACAACCCTCTGAGACCATCAAGACCAGCACTGCCCAGGCCACCGCCGGCCGTGTCCCCAAGTGCCACAAGCACAGGGCTGGTAAATCCCCCAGGGATGGGGACTGCACCCCTGCCAGGGCTGGACAGCCCTTTCCAAGAAGGAATTTTCCCAATATCCAACCTGGCACAGCTTGGGGCCATTCCCTCTCCTCCTGTCCCTGTTCCCTGGGACCAGATCCCAGCTTCTGGCTCCAAGAATCCAGGGAGCTCTGCACAGGCAGAAATTCCCTTTTTCCTCCAGGCTGAGCCCCTTTCCCAGCTCCCTCAGCTGCTCCTGGAGCTCCAGCTCCTTCCCTTGACTCTCCCCTGGATCTCCTGGGTCATCCAGAGTCACCAAACCCCAAAGAATCACCCCAAACTCAAGCCCTGGGGTAACTATACAGTAAGAACATTTTATTTTCTGGAGACACCTGAACAGTCCCTCCGACGTTGGATGATCGGAGATGCAAATCCAACCCTCTCCTGCTTTGGGTTGAGTCTGTTCCCAGCTCCGATTTTTTACACCGTGGATGCTCCTTCCCGACCCCAAATGACAACGGAAATCCAAACACACAGAACTGACTGGCCCCGAAGTGTCGCTCCTGGGAAGCTCCATCACCTGGAGCTTGGTTCCTCCCCGCCGCTGTCCTGCTGCTTGGCCATGAATTTCTGTGGAGAAGGGAGAAGAGATGGTGCTGCAGGGATATTCCAGGATTATCCCCTAAAACCTGGGCCAGGAACAACTGGGCCAGGTTCAGTCAGCTCCTCCCACGGCCAAGGTGGGATTTGTCCCATAAAAACCCCCAAATTCGACACGGGAAGCTCCTGAGGGAAATGTGGTCCAATCTCAGGGATCAGAACTCCCCACCATCTGGGCATGGAATAAAAATATTCCATGTTCCCACTATATTCCCAAGCCCCATCAAACATGAACTCCTGGGGAATTCTGGGCAGCCCTGAATCCGAGGATTTGGGGGGATATTCCTGTTTTTCTGGGCGGTACCTCCATGTTCTGCCGGTGCAGGGGGGTCCTGCAGTGGTTGATCATGGAGGGCTCGTCGGCGTAGAAGAGGGAGCAGATCTGGCAGAAGAATCCAGCCTTTGGGACCAGGATGTCCAGAGCTGTGGATACACCATAGTCACCACACACAGCTCCAAGAAATATTCCAACCTCACCTTCCTTTAGCCAAACCCAGGGAATTTGTGATTCCTCAGGGGGAAATCTAACATTCCAAAAAAATCAGGTTTTTCACCCAAGCGGGTCCCTGCCCCGCTTCAATCCACAGGTCATCTCCATTTCCAATAAACACACCATTTTCTGGGAATAAAGCAACCAACCCCATGGAAGTCAGAGCAGGTCCTGAAGGACTGACGCCATGGAAAAGTGATCCCTGTTGGAGCAGTTCCTGAAGGAATGACCCCATGGAAAAGTGATCCCTGTTGGAGCAGTTCCTGAAGGACTGACCCCATGGAAGTGTGACCCACCTTCCTGAAGAATTAATCCCAGGGAAGAGTGACCCACATTGGAGCAGTTCCTGAAGAACTGATCCCATGGAAAAGTGATCTATGTTGGAGCAGCCTGTTCCTGAAGGATTGACCCCATGGACATTCGAACAATTCCTGAAGGATTGATTCTATGGAACCTGGAACAATTCCTGAAGGATTGACCCCATGGAAGCTGGAACAATTCCTGAAGGATTGACTCCATGGAAGTTGGAACAATTCCTGAAGGACTGACTCCATGGAAAAGTGACTCATTTTGGAGCAGTTCCTGAAGTACTGACCCCATGGAAGTTGGACCAGTTCCTGAAGAACTGAGCCCATGGAAGTTGGAACAACTCCTGAAGGATTGACCCCATGGAAGTTGGACCAGTTCCTGAAGAACTGAGCCCATGGAAGCTGGAACAACTCCTGAAGGATTGACCCCATGGAATTCGGAACAATTCCTGAAGGATTGACCCCACGGATAAGTGACCCATGTTGGAGCAGCCTCTTCCTGAAGGACTGACCCCATGGAAGAGTGAGACACATTGGAGCAGATCCTGAAGGGAAGACTCCATGGAAAAGTGACCCATGTTGGAGCAGTTCCTGAAGGACTGACCCCATGGAAATGCAGGAAGTTCCTGAAGGACTGACCCCACAGAGGTTGGAGCAGTTCCTGAAGGATTGATCCCATGGAAAAAGGGACCCACACTAAAGCAGGTCCTGAAGGAAAGACTCCACGGAGGTGACTCATGTTGGAGCAGTTCCTGAAGGACTGACCCCATGGAAATTGGAACAATTTCTGACCCCATGGAATTCACTATATCCCTACATCCCCATTTCAATTCCCTCCTTTCCACACAGCGAATGTCGGGAATAAAACTCACCACAGGATGGGAACCCTCAGGAGGCATCACACTGCACCTCACTAATAATCCATAATTCCACCTGGATTTGGAAATTTCCAGAAAAAAAACTTTCCATGGGAGGCTTCCAAGTTTAACCAACTAGTTAAACATGGATTTGGAGGAGCCAAGAAAAACCATGGATTCTGGGCCCTGACTTTGAGGTTCACTGTGGTTGTGAGGCACAGGAGGAGTTTGCAAACGGGCAGGAAAGAATCTTCCAGCCAGGAAAACCTGGAGCATTTCAGGGCATGCCTTTGGATTTACCTTTGGGAGTGCTCTGTGTCTTGGGGACACCTGGAAAAGTCGTTTTCTTCTGCTGAGACTTTGGTTCTGCATCTTCTGATCCCACCTGAGCTGCTGGAGACAGAAATGCATGTTGGGATGGAGTCATGGCATCATGGAACAGAATCATGGAGTGATGGAACGGAATCACGGAACAGAATCGTGGCATGATGGAATGGAACCATGGAGTGGTTTGGGTTGGGAGGCACCTAAAGGACATGGACAGGGACATCTTCCACCAGCCCAGCTGGTTCCAAGCCTCGTCCAAGCTGGCCTTGATGTTCCTCACCTTTTGGCTTGGAGATTTCAGCCATTTCATCCTCTGGATTTGTATCTCCTAGAATTCCCATTTCTTCTGGTCCTGCAACAGCAACAATATCTTCATCATCTTCATCCTCGGGCAGGTTCTTCCCTGGGAAAGTGTTTTCTTCTTCCTCATCACCAACTTCGTCGACTGTAACGAAGTTTAGTTCCTCTTTAAGGTGATTGAAGTCGGCCAGGAAATCATCCTCATCCTCGTTAACCTCATCCAGAGTCACCAGAGGATTGTCCTCGTTGTCCTCCTGGATCTCATCCACGGTCACCAAGGCGTTGGGATCATCGGGCACCTGGGAGGCCACGCAATCCCCGGGATTGGTTTTCCCTTCTTCGGTGGCGCTCAGCTCCGCGGGCTCGTTGAGGGGCAGCTCCTCCACCTCCCCGATCTCATCCACGGTCACCAAGGGCTCAGCCTTCAGATCCCGCTCCTCAAATTCCACCCGGGGCCCGTTCCTGTGGGAGCCCGGCTCCTCCTGCTCCGAGATCTCATCCAGCGTCAGCAGCGCCTGCGGATCCTTCACTGCTTCCGACAGCTCCTCCTCTTCCACCACCTCATCCACCACCACCAGGCCCTGGGGGTCGACGCCCGGCAGCGGCACCGGGGCGTCCTCCTCCTCCCCGATCTCATCCAAGGTGACAAAGGACAGCTCACCTTCGGCTCCGCAACTCTTCCCTTTCCTCTTCTTGGACGCCGGCTCCGAAGGGTTGGCTTTGGGAGCTTCTTTTCTCTTCCCCCTCGGGGGGTTCCGCCGCGGCATCACCGGAGACTCGGCTTCCTCCAGCACCTCGTCCACCGTGACGAACTCGTCCAGGTTAAACGGGAAGAGCTCTTCCTCCTGGGGATGGAATATTTAACTGTCATATCCAGCGGGAGCGTCCAAAAAATAACCCCAAATTTAATTGCAGGGTGAATAAAAACCTGTGTTCAGGGCTTAAATCGCAGCATCGTGTTGAGTAATTAATTTAAATTAACTCAGGTTTTGTTCAGGAAGCCAAAGGCCTTTGGAAAAATCGCAGCAGATCGATAGGGGATAAAATTCCATGGATAAAATCCCACGGGTAAAATTCAGTGGATGATATCCAGCAGATAAAAACCAATGGATAAAATCCAGTGGGATAAAGGTCAATGGATAAAATTCAGTGGATAAAATTCAGTGGACAAAATTTAGTGGGAAAAATTCAACGGACAAAATTCACTGGATGAATTTCAATGCACGAAATCCAATGGATAAAATTCAGTGGATAAAGTTCAAGGGATAAAATTCCTGCCAATTCAAAGTTCTGGGTCCAAAGGAACAAGTGCCCCACCCCAAATGATGCCTCTGATTTCCTCCATTGATAATTCCCAAGTTTTGTTACTTTTTCTGCCAAAATATTCCAGCCTACCCTCACATTTTCATGGATATTTAACACAAGCTGGGAAACTGGGATTTATGGGATTTGATCCCAGCTGGGGCTTCCTGGAGGTCCCAGCTCCATGAGCCCAGAAATAGGGACTGAGAGATCCAAAGGGAATGGATCCAAAGAGATTCCAGCACCTTGGAGCCCATGGGATCCATGGACACCAGATGGGAAAAGGGCAGGAATTTGGTGATCCCATTTTGGGAAGAGGGGAAAGATTCCTAAGAGCAGGAATATCATGGAATCCTGGAGTGGTTTGGGTTGGAAAAGACCTTAAATCCCATCCAATCCCACCTCCTGGAATGTCAAAAATCCTCTTTTCCACACATTCCATCCTTTTAATTCCACAGTTTTCCATCCTTACCTCCTTCTGTTTTCCAGCACTGCCGGCGCCGCTTTTCCCAGCTGCAGCACCACTCCCACCAGGAGCCTGCAAAATGGGACAAAAATTCCATGGAATTCCAGGAAATCCCAATCCTCGCTGAGCATAGCTTTGTTTGGATCAAGGAGCTGCTCTGGGATGTCCCCAAGGCTCCAGGGATTTGCCACCAACAGGTGACACCTGGCTCAGGAGCCTCTTTTCCATCTGTGTGGGGCTTGGAAAAGCAAATTCCAGCTGCTCAGAGGACACGGAATTTACTCCCACTTGGAACTGCTCCAAGGAATTCAGTTTGGATTCACTTCTGAAACAACTTCCATAGGATTTTCCAACCAGTTCCACCCTCGTGGTGCAGCTAGAAGGAACAGGTTGCCCAGCAACACCTCTGGTGGCCCCGGGATTTATGGAAAAGGGAAAGGAATGATCCCTGAAAACCAGAGTGGGAGGGAACACCAGGGCATTCCTGCCCTCCTCACCTGATTCCCGCTGGGATCCTCCCTCGTTCCAGCTGTTCCGCTCTCTCCCTGCTGGCTCTGCTTGCAACTCGCCCGAGATTCCAGCTGGGAATCCTTTTCCTGCTGGGATGAGCTCTTCCCACCATCTCCCTGTGCATCCACTCCACAATTTCCGTTCCCTTTCCATTGGCTGTTCCCAGCTCCTGGCTGAGCCATGGTTTTGGGTGGGATTTTCTTCTCCAGCCCCGCTTTGGGGGGGATTTTCTGCTCCCCAACTCTTCCCAGGGAAGGCTCGGTGATCGTGACGGGAATTCTCTGCTTCAAGATGTCCGGGACGGACACCACTGCCTTCAAAAGGGTTTTTCCAATGCAAGCGGGATTTACCGGAGCCGCCGCGCGGCTTTCGTCGGATTTTGCAGCTCCCGTCCCTTTATTTTGTGAGATTTTAACCGAACTTCCCACGTGGATCTCACCACCGGCATTCCCAGAGTTTTCCCCACCCTTGGATGGTGTTTTTCCAGGTGTTTTCTCCAGCTCTATCCCAGCCTTGCCCCAAATCTTCCCCGGATTTTCCCCGACTTTGAGCACAGATTCCTCCGCTATCGCCTCTCTCTCTGCTCCAGCCACATCCAATTTTTTCCCTGGAGCATCCACAGTTTTTGGGACAGCTTTCCTCTCCGTGGACGTTTCGTGGCTGCTTTTCCCAGCCTCGGGAACGGGAGTTTTTTCTGGAGCAGCCAGCTCCATGCTGGGCTGGGTGACAGCAGGTGACACCGCAGGGACCTCCTCCGAGCTCGGGGACGTTCCAGGGATGGCTCCCGGCGTTCCTCCGGCTGCTGGCATCGCCTTGCTGGATGATTCCAGAGGTTCCATGGCAGGAGCAGAGCGTTCCTCATCCTTCTTTTGGATCTCCAGCTCCGGCTCATCCCGAGCTTTGTCCATCTCTGCTCCGGAAAGCGGCGCCGCCTTCTCCTCTGACCTCACTCCCGGCGATTTGCTGCCAGCAGGATCCACGGGAATTCCAGGATCCAATCCCTCCACGTCCATCCCTGCGGGTGATTCCCTCGCTGTTCCTCCTGGCTGAGGCTCGGGAATCTCCAGTTGTCCCGCTGGAATCTCCTCCGGGACACTTGGGGTGGGAATTTGGCCTTTCCTGGCCTCTCCCGATGGATTTCCAGCTGTTTTTTGCACCGTTCCCGATACCTCTGGATTTTTTTTCAAGCCAGAGCTAAAAGTATTTAAAAGAAAGAAAAATCAAACCATGGGGGGAGAATTCCAGAATTCACTGAAAACTCCGGATGCCACCGGTGGGAGTTTTCCTGGAGCATCAGGGAATGAGGTTAGGAATTCTGTGGGAAAAGGCGACAACTTGAGGTGAACAATTCACATTTCGGAGACCTCAGGCCTTGGAAAATTTCCATCCCACAGAGGGAAAATCGGGAATACCCAACCAAAAGGAAGCTCTGGGATAAGGGAATTAGAGGAGCTTTGCTCTGTCTGCAGTTCCCAATCCCGAGAGAGCAGGTTTGGATTTGGGATTGGATTTGGGATCAGGTTTTGGTTTGGGTTTAAAATCCCTGTTTTCCCGCCTGGGAAAACACAGCCCAAGGTGCCACGGGATGGAGCTTTCCAGGGAATTCCAGAGACTCTTCCCTGAAGGAAAGAATCCCACAGGATGAGCTTGAGAAGTGCTGGAATTAGGGATGGCTGTGCTTGGAGCACCCACCCATTCCAGCAGAATTCCAGAGGGAATTTCTACTCCAAAACCTGGAAAAACTCAGGATTGCCCAGGAGAGTGGGATTTGGGATCCTCCAAAAGATCCCCAAAAAAATCGAAAGAGATTCTTCCCATCAATTCAACATTTCTGGCTGTGCTCAATTTGTTTTCTACTGGGATTCATGGAAAAATCTTGGGATTCATGGGAAACACAGCCTGGGAAAGGCAGAGCCCAGGAGTGAAGTTTAATTAATTAAAGCTTCAGAAAAATCATTAATAATTAAAAAATAATAATTTAGCTGTTTTCTGCTCCCTAAGAAATGGAATCAATTATGTGGAAAATGTGTGGAACAGGGAAAAATGTTGATTTTCCAACTTTTCAGGAGCTGGGATTCATGGAAAAGTAACTTTCTAATTTTAATTTTAATTCCACTTTTCTGGAATCAAGAAGTTGCTGTAAGGAAGAGATTCCCGTTAATTTGGGAATGAATGCTCCCAAAATTCAGCAGTTTCACAGAATGACAAGGAAAGAAACGGGATCTGGGAATACAGAGCTTTTCCATAATGGAATTCCTTAGGATCATCCTTACACAGTTTCAGGGTTTTAACAACAAAACTCATCCAGAAATCCGAGTTGGAATCACAGAAAAAAGGGATCAAAGCCATATTTAACAAAAATTCCTACAAATTTCTGGGAATTCAGCAGTTTGGAAGAGGAATCCCAGAGGAAGGGATAGAGGGAAGAGATGCAGGATGGAATAAAAGCAACAGGAGGAGCCAGGACTTGAACAGGGGAAGGAAAACTCCACAAAAATTGGGATTTCTCCACATTTTTCCATGTTTTTTTTTTAATGAATCCTAAGTATTTTGGCTCTGGAGCACATGGATTGGGAAGGAGGAGCAGCAGGACACAGCTGGAGGGACACTCAGCAATCCCTAATTGTGGATAAACATTCCAAGAGGGAAAATAAATGGATAAAATTCCCAAAAATTCCCGCAGGCTGTACCTTCCTTTGCTCCCATCCTCTCTCTTCACTTCCCTTTTCCCGGTTTCAGCCTGGAAAACAAAACCCCAGGTCAGGATTTTCCAATTCCAGAGGGATCAGGGTGGGATTCTCACATCCCACCACCCCAAAGGAGGCACCGGGATGACAGAACTCCAGGGAATTGTTCCCAATCCCATTCCCAGGATGAGAATTCCACCAGTGAATGTTCATCCTTCCTTCAGGGCCACTGGGGTTTCGAGCAGGATGGATTTGGAATGGATTTGGGACACAGGAAAATCCTGACCCTGAGGGAGAAAATCCCAACCTTGAGGGAAGAAAATCCCAAACCTTGAGGGAAAATCCCAACTCAAACCCTGAGGGAAAAATCCCAGTCCTGAGGGAGAAAATCCCAACCTTGAGGGGAGAAAATCCCAACCCTGAGCGAAAATTCCCAACTCTGAGTGGGAAAATCACAATCCTAAGGAAAAATCCCTACCCTAAGGGAACATTCCAGCTCTGAGGAAGAAAATCCCAATCCTTGTGGGAAAATCCCAATCCTAAGGGAAATCTCATCCTTGAGGGAAAAAAATCCCAAACCCTGAGGGGGAAAAAAATCCCAATCCCTGAAGGAAAAATCCCAACACTGAGGGGAAAAAAATCCCAACCTTCAGGGGAAAAAAATCCCAAACCTTGAGGAGAAAATCCAAACCCTTGAGGGAGAAAATCCCAAACCTTGAGGGAAAAAATCCCAATCCTGAGGAAAAGTTCCAACCCACAGGGAAATTCAGTCCTTGAGGGAAAAAGTCCCAAACCTTGAGGGAAAATCCCAACCCTGATGGGAGAAAATCCCAACCCTGATGGGAGAAAATCCCAACCCTGAAGGAATTCCCCTCCCACAGCCCTCTGCATCCCAAGGTTCTCCCATCCCAAAAAAACCCCAGCTGGTGGAAAATGTGGAATTTTTACCTCAGGAATTTCTCCGTGGGAGGACAAGGAGCAGGTGAGGGTGTGATCCCCTATGGAATAAGGATATTGCTGCAGGAAGCTGTACATGGAACGGGCGGATTTGGGGCTGTCCAGCTGCAGGATGGCCTGGGGGAAAAAATTCCAGGTAATTCCTTAAAAGTTTCTGGTAATTCCTTAAAAAATTCCTGGTAATTCCTTAAAAAATTCCTGGTAATGCCTTCATTTCTGGATCAAATAATGGATATTCCTAAACCTGGCCTGAGGGAAAAAATTCCTGGTAATTCTTTAATTTCTGGATCAAATAATGGGAATTCCAAAACCTGGCGTGAGGGAAAAAAAATCCCGGTAATTCCTAAAAAAAATTCCTGGTTATTCCTTAAAAAATTCCTGGTAATTCCTTTATTTCTAAATCAAATAATGGGAATTCCTAAACCTGGCCTGAAGAAAAAAATTCCTGCTTTTTCTGGATAAAATAAGGGGAATTCTTAAACCTGGCCTGAGGGGAAAGAATTCCTGGTAATTCCTTAATTTCTGGATCAAATAATGGGAATTCCTAAACCTGGCCTGAGATAAAAAATTCCTGGTAATTTCTGGATCAAATAATAGGAATTCCTAAAGCTGGGGGAATCCTCGCTTGTTTCCTGCCACCATCCAGGTGTAAAAAGGGTTAAAAGTCACCTTGAAATGTCCTAATTTGGGTCCTAAAAGTGGAACTAACTTGGGTTTTTTGGGATTTGAAAGATGTTTTTATTGGATTTGGGGATTTTCAAAACATTTTCTGGGTTTTTTACAGATTTAAAATCCATTTTCAATGGATTTTGGGATTTAAAGGTTATTTTCCTTGTTTGTTTGGGATTGAAATGACATTTTCCTTGGATTTTAAAGAATATTTCTGTAGGGTTTTTCTTTTTGTTTTTGGATTTAAAAAATGTTTTCTTGGGTTTTATTTGGGATTTAAAGGATATTTCCCTTGTTTTTCTTGGGATGTTTTTTTGGGATTGAAAGACATTTTCCTCAGTTTTTGTTTTTTTTTTTTTTTTATTTAAAAACCATTTCCGTGGGTTTTTTTTGATCTAATACCTAGAAAATCCCACAAAAACCCCATCAATTCTGCCATTCCAATTCTTTCAAAATGCTACAAAAATCTCCCCCAAAATTCCAAGAAATTGCCAAAAAAACACCCCAAAATTTCCCCAAAAAATCACAAGAAATCGCCAAAAAATCCTCCCCAAAAATTCAGAGACATTCCCCAAAATATGTCCAAAATTGCCAAAAAATCCACCAAAAATTCAAAGAAAATCTCCCAAAATTAAAAAAAAAAAAAGTTCTCCAAAATCCCTGGAAATCCCATAAAAAATCCCCCCCAAATCTGCCAAAAATTTAAAAAAGCCCCAAAAATTACAAAAAATACCAAAAAATCTCGAAAAATTTCCAGAGAATCCTCCAAAATTTCAAAAGAGATCCCCAAAGTTCCCAAAAAACCCTCCAAAAAAATTCCCAAAAAGTCCTCAAAACCCCCTCAAAGTGCCTCAAAAAATCCATCAAAACCCCTCTAAATATTTCCAAAAAATTCTCCAAAACGTCCCCCAAAATTCCTGAAAAATCCCAAAAACTCCCAAAACATTCCCAATTGCCCCACAATTTTGAAAAAATCCCCAAAATTAAAAAAAAATCCTTCAAAATTCCAAAAAAATCCCCCAAAATTAAAAAAAATCCCTCAAAATCCCCCCCAAAACATCAAAAATTACCAAAAAATCGCCAAAAAATTCTGAAAATTCCCCAAAAACTCCCCAAGAAATCCCCCCAAAAATAAAATTTAAAAAATCCATCAAAACCCCCCCAAAAATTCAGTAAACATTCCAAAAATCCCCATTAAATTCCAAAAAGATCCCTCAGAAACCCCACAAAAAATTCCAAAACACCTTCAAAATTCCCCATAAAATCCATCAAAACCCCCCAAAAATTCATCAAAAATCCCAATAATAAAATCCCCCAATGGTTAAAAAAAAAAAATCCTCCAACAATTGAAAAAAATCTCAAAAATTTTCCAAAATATCTCCCGAAAGATTTCCAGGTTTTTTTTCCCCTGCAACCCCAATTTCCTCACAAAAAGCTTATTTTTCCCTCAGGCCCAGCGGGGCAGTACCTGGCACAGCCCTCACAGACCAGCTCCAGCTCTGGGAGCCCCTCTGCCAAAATCCCAAGAAAAAATTCCCAAAAAATCCCCCTAAAGATTCCCTGTTTTTTTTCTTTTTCCCTGCAAACCCAAATTTTCCCCCAAAAAAGCCGATTTTTCCCTCAGGCGTGATGCTCCACCTTGCTGAAGCACAGCCCTCACAGACCCACTCCGGCTCCTGGAGCCCCTCCAGCAAAACCCAATTAAAAATTCCCAAAAAAAATCCATCAAAAATCCAAAAAAAAAACCCCACAATCCCCCCCAAAGATTCCCAGAGTTTATTTCCCTGCAAACCCAAATTTTCCCCACAAAAAGCTGATTTTTCTCTCAGGCACTGGGCAGTTACTGAGCACGGTGTGGTGCTCCACCTTCCTGAAGCGCAGCCCTCACAGACCAGCTCCTGCTCCCAGAGGCCCTTCACCAAAAACCCAAGAAAAAATTCCCAAAAAAAGTCCATCAAAAATCGCCACAAAAAGTGCCAGGGTTTTATTTTCCTGAAAACCCCAATTTTCCCCCACAAAAAGCCGATTTTTCCCTCAGGCGTGGTGCTCCACCTTCCCGGAGCGCAGCCCTCACAGACCAACTCCAGCTCTGGGAGCCCCTCCAGCAAAACCCAATTAAAAATTCCCCAAAAAATCCATCAAAAATCCCCCCCAAAAAACCCCACAATCCCCCCCAAAGATTCCCAGGGTTTATTTCCCTGCAAACCCCAATTTTTCCCACAAAAAGCTGATTTTTCTCTCAGGCACTGGCGGTTACTGAGCACAGTGTGGTGATCCACATTCCTGAAGCGCAGCCCTCACAGACCAGCTCCTGCTCCCAGAGGCCCGCCGCCAAAAACCCAAGAAAAAATTCCCAAAAAAAGTCCATCAAAAATCCCCCCCAAAATTACCAGGTTTTTATTTTCCTGAAAACCCCAATTTTCCCCCACAAAAAGCCAATTTTTCCCTCAGGCGTGGTGCTCCACCTTCCCGGAGCGCAGCCCTCACAGACCAGCTCCAGCTCTGGGAGCCTTCCAGCAAAACCCAATTAAAAATTCCAAAAAAAATCCCCAAAAATCTCCCAAAATTCCCATTTTCCCCCCTGAGGGGCAGTACCCGGCGGCGGTTGCTGAGCACGGCGTAGTGCTCCACTTTCCCGAAGCGCAGCCCGGCACAGACCAGCTCCAGCTCCCGGAATCCCTCGGCCGGGAGGTTCCCCAGGTGCACCAGGTGAGAGCGGAGGGAGGAGGTGTCCACCTGCAGGAGAGATCCCGGGGTTAGCAGGGAAAGGGGAGGGAAAAAAGGGGAAAAAAGGGGAAAAAGGAGGAGGAAAAAAGGGCGGGAAGGGAGGAAAAGGGGGAAGGGGAAAAAAGGGGGGAAGGGGAAAAAGTGGGGAAAAGGGGGGAGGTGGAAAAGGGGGAAAAGGGGGAAAAAAGGGGGGGAAAGGGGGGAAAAGGGAAAAAAGAAGGAGAAAAAAGGGGGGAAAAGGGGCAGAAAGGATGAAAAACAGGGGAATGGGGGAAAAGCAGGGGAATGGGAAAGGGGGAGAATGGAGGGGAAAGGGGAAAAAGAAGGGAAAAGGGGGAATGGGGGAAAAAGGAAAGAGAAAAAAAGGGGGGAAAGGGGGGGAAAGGGAAAAGGGGGGAAGGAGGAAAAATGGGGAACAAAGGGAAAGGGGGGAAAAGGGAAAAAAGGAAGGAGAAAAGAAGCAGAAAAAGCAGAGAAAGGAGGGAAAAGGAGAAAGGAGAAAAGGGGGAGAAAGGGGGAAGAAGGGGAAAGGGGAAAAGGAGGGAAAAGGGAAAAAAGAGGAGGAGAAAAAAAGGGGGAGAAGGGGAGAGAAAGGGGGAAAAGGGGGCAAGGAGGGAAAAGGGTGGGAAAGGAAAAGGGGAAAAAGGGGAGAAAAGGGGGGGAAGGGGGGGAAAGGAGAAAATGGAACAAAGAAGGGTAAAGAGGGAAAAAGAGGGAAGAAAATGAAGGAAGAGAAAGAGGAAAGGGGAAGGGGAAGAAGGGGAAAGAAGGAAAAAAGGAAGGAGAAAAGAAAGGGGAGAATGGAACAAAGAGGGGGAAAAGGAAGGGAAAAGAGAAAGGGGAAAAGGGGGAAAGAGGGAGGAAAAGAGGAAAGGAAGGGAAAAAAAGGAAAAAAGGGGAAAAGGAAGAGGAAAAAGGGGGAAAAAGGGAAGAAGGGAAAAAATCCTCTCTCCATCTATAAAAGAATGGAATTTTGAGCTGGAATTGAGATAAATTCCCCATTTCCATTTTGAACTTTTCAACACTTGTTTTTTTTTAGGGAGAAAACCTCTGAGTCACTTGAGGAAAATCCTTGAATAAATCCTGGAATTCTGAAAGGATCAAAGGGAGATTCCGGAAATCCCAAAAAATCCCATTCCGGGATAAAATGTGATTTATCCCAACCTGAAATGCTCAGGAATGAGCACTCCCAGCTCCCAGTTAATGAAATTCCAAAGAAAATTGGGAGAAAATGAGAAAAAATTTGGGCTAATGAGGAAAATTCACCTTGGGATCAGAATCCTTGATGAGGGACAGGAAAATCGCTTCCTTTAGGGAAAGAAAAAAGGGATTGGAGCTTAATTAATAATAAGTAATAATTGACTAATAATTTATCACTGACTAATCAATCATAATTAGTATGTTCATCATGTCAAAATCCAAAATAATATTTCCCAGGATCAATTCCCAGGTGGAAAAAAATCCCTTGTTTTAAACTCCAGAAGTGCTAAAAATTCTATTTAAATTCTATTTAAATCTCAAATCCTGCTTGAAGTGGAAAACTGGGGATTTTTTCTCAGTTTTTCCCACAATTCCTCCAATTCCCACAATCTCCAAATTCCCAAATTCTCACAATCCCCAAAATGCCCCCATTTCCCTCAATCCCCCAATTCCCAAAATTCCCCACAATCACCAAATTCCCAAATTCCCCACCTTCCCACAATGCCCCCAACTCCTAAAATTCCTCCAATTCCCAAAATTCCCAACTCTCAAACTCAACTTCCCTCAATCCCACAATTCCCCCAAACCCTCCAACTCCAATTCCTAAAATTCCCACAATCCCCACAATTTCCAAAATCCCCACAATTCCCCCAATCCCCCAAATTCCCAACTCCCCCAATCCCTGCAATCCCCAAATTCCCAGAATGTCCACAATCCTCCAAATCCCACAATTTCTCCCAATCTCACAATTCCCAAATTCCCCCAACTCCTAAAACTCCCCCAAATTCCCCAAACCCCACAATTCCCAAATTCCCCAATTTCTCTCAATCCCCCCAATCCCCAAACCACCACAGTCCCCAAATCCCCAACTTCCCTCAAACCCCCAGAAATCCCCAAACTGCCCCAATCCCCCAACTTCTCTCAATCCCCACAATTCCCCCAAGCCCCCACAATTCCCCAAATCCCCTAAATTCCCACAATTCCCCAACCCCTGCAAATCCCCCAATTCTCACAATCTCCACAATCCCCAAATCCTCCAACTTCTCTCAACGCCCAGAAATCCCCTAAATCCCAATCCCCCAAATTTCCAACTCCTCCTATTCCCCCAATTCCCCAATGCCTGCAAATCCCACAATTCTCACAATCCCCAAATTCCCCATCTTCTCTCAATCCCTCAAACCCCCACAATTCCCCAGATCCCCCAATCCCCCAATTTCCCTCAATCCCCACAATTCCCCCAATCCCCACAATTCCCCCAACCCCCACGATTCCCAAATCCCCCAACTTCCCTCAATCCCCACAATCCCCCAAACCCGCAAATCTCCCAAAACCCCAATTCCCGCAATCTGCACAATTCCCTAACTTCCCACAATTCCCCCAATCCCCAAACCCCCACAATTCCCAAACCCCCAAACTCCCTCAATCCCCCCCGTCCCCCAATCCCCACATTTCCCTCAAACTCCCACAATCCCCAAATCCCCAACTTCCCTCAACCCCCAGAAATCCCCAAACTGCCCAAATCCCCCAACTTCTCTCAATCCCCACAGTTCCCTAAATTCCCACAATTCCCCAACCCCTGCAAATCCCCCAATTCTCACAATCTCCACAATCCCCAAATCCTCCAACTTCTCTCAACGCACAGAAATCCCCTAAATCCCAATCCCCCAAATTTCCAACTCCTCCTATTCCCCCAATTCCCCAACGCCTGCAAATCCCCCAATTCTCACAATCCCCAAATTCCCCAGCTTCTCTCAATCCCTCAAACCCCCACAATTCCCCAAACTCCCCCAATCCCCCAACTTCCCTCAATCCCCACAATTCCCCCAATCCCCAAAATTCCCCCAACCCCCACAATTCCCAAATCCCCCAACTTCCCTCAATCCCCACAATCCCCCAAACCTGCAAATCCCCCAAAACCCCAATTCCCGCAATCTGCACAATTCCCCAACTTCCCACAATTCCCCCAATCCACAAACCCCCACAATTCCCAAACCCCCCAAACTCCCTCAATCCCCCCCGTCCCCCAACTTCCCCCAATCATCACAATCCCCTCAAACCCCCACAATCCCCAAATCCCCAACTTCCCTCAACCCCCAGAAATCCCCAAACTGCCCCAATCCCCCAACTTCTCTCAATCCCCACAATTCCCCCAAGCCCCACAATTCCCCAACCCCTGCAAATCCCCCAATTCTCACAATCTCCACAATCCCCAAATCCTCCAACTTCTCTCAACGCCCAGAAATCCCCTAAATCCCAATCCCCCAAATTTCCAACTCCTCCTATTCCCCCAATTCCCCAACACCTGCAAATCCCCCAATTCTCACAATCCCCAAATTCCCCAGCTTCTCTCAATCCCTCAAGCCCCCCCAATCCCAAATCCCAATCCCAAACCTCGTCGCGCAGGTCCTGGTGCCGGGGCTCGGGCCGGATGCGGAGCTGGTTCCCGTCCAGGCACATGGGGAAGAAGCCATAAAACTTCACCATGGACTCGGCCGCTCGCTGGGGGATCTCCAGGTATGCCTGCCACACAACCCAAATCCCAAAATGCACCCCAAAACCCCACAGCATCCCCCCTGAACCCCCACAGAATCCTAAAAGATCTGACGCTGACCCTTAGGAAAATCCCAAAGGAATTCCAAAAGGATGCAGCAAAACATCGCTCAAAATTCTCAAAAATTACCTGCCAAAAATTTCCAAAACTCCCCCCAAAAAATTCCAAAATTGTCCCCAAAAATCCCCAAAAAATCCCCTAAAAGTTTAGGAAAAATCGGAAAATAAAATGGGGGAGGAAGTTGGGAAAATGGGAAAAAAAAGAGGGAATGGGAAAGGAAATGGAAAAAAGGGAAAATGGGATAAAAAGTCAGAAAATGGAAAAAAGAAAGGAAAAAGGTTGGGGAAGGGGGAAACAATGGGAAAAAAACTAGGAAAAAACTTGGGAAAATGGGAGAAATTGACAAAAATAATTTGGGGAAATGAAGGGGAAAATTTGGGAAAATAATTTAAGGAAAGGGGGAAAGAAAATGGGAAAAAATTTGTTAAAATGGGAATAAAAAAGTTGGGAAAATGGGATAAAAATTCTCAGGAAAATGGGGGAAAACTTTGGGAAAAAAAAAATCCCCAAAAGATCCCCTAAAATCCCCAAAACTTCCCCAAAAAATCCCCCAAGCCCCCCACTGCCAGTATCTTTTTGTGTGAGGAGAGCAGCAGCAGGTCCCGCAGGCCCCTGAAGGGCTTGGCCAAATCCCCAAAAAATCCCAAAAACTTCCCAAAAAGTCTCAAGAACTCCCCCTAAAATCCCCAAAAATCCAAAAAAATCCCCAAAACTTGCCAAAAAAATCCCCCAAACCCCCCACTGCCAGTACCTTTTTGTGTGAGGGGAGCAGCAGCAGGTCCCACAGGCCCCTGAAGGGCTTGGCCAAATCCCCAAAAAATCCCAAAAACTTTCCTAAAAATCCCAAGAACTCGCCCTAAAATCCCCCAAAATCCCCAAAAATCCCAAAAAATCCCCCAAAATTCTCAAAAAAATCCCAAATTCCCCGCTCCCTTTTACCTTTTTGTGTGAGGAGAGCAGCAGCAGGTCACACAGGCCCCTGAAGGGCCTGGCCAAATCTCCCTAAAGTCCCCAAAAATCCTCTAAAATGCCAAAATAATCTCCAAAAAACCCCAAAAAGTCCCCAAAAAAATCCCCACTCCCCAAATCCCCCGTTCCCTTTTACCTTTTTGTGTGAGGAGAGCAGCAGCAAGTCACATAGGCCTCCGAAGGGCCTGGCCAAATCCCCCATAATTCCCCAAAAATCCCCTAAAATTTCAAAATAATCCCAAAATAATCCCAAAAATTTTCCAAAAAACCCCCAAAAAATCCCAAAAAATCCCCCAAAAATCCCAAATCCCCAAATCCCCCGTTCCCTTTTACCTTTTTGTGTGAGGAGAGCAGCAGCAAGTCACATAGGCCTCCGAAGGGCCTGGCCAAATCCCCCGTAATTCCCCAAAAATCCCCTAAAATTTCAAAATAATCCCAAAAAAAACCCCAAAATCCCCAAAAAATCCCAAAAAAATCCCCCAAAATTCCCAAAAAATCCCAAATCCCCAAATCCCCGCTCTCTTTTACCTTTTTGTGTGAGGGGAGCAGCAGCAGGTCACACAGGCCTCTGAAGGGCCTGGCCAAATCCCCCTAAATTCCCCAAAAATCCCCTAAAATTCCAAAATAATCCCAAAAAAACCCAAAAAAATCCCCAAAAATCCCAAAAAAATCCAAATGCTCCGCTCCCTTTTACCTTTTTGTGTGAGGAGAGCAGCAGCAGGTCGCGCAGGCCGCCGAAGGGCCGGGCCAGGTTGCAGAGCTCCTCCTGCCAGCAGCCCTTGGCCGGCAGGTTGGACACCAGCAGCACGCAGCAGGGCTCGGGGTCAGCGTCCTGCGGGACGGAGCGCTCCTGAGCCCGGTCCCAAATCCCGATCCCAAATACTGAACCTGAGCCCCATCCCAAATCCTGATCCCAATCCTGATCCTGATCCTGATCCCAAATCCTGAGCCCCGTCCCAAATCCTGATCCCAAATCCTGATCCTGATCCTGAGCCCCGTCCCAAATCCTGATCCCGATCCTGAACCTGATCCTGATCCCAAATCCTGATCCTGATCCTGAGCCCCGTCCCAAATCCTGATCCCGATCCTGAACCTGATCCTGATCCCAAATCCTGATCCCAAATCCTGAGCCCCATCCCAAATCCTGATCCCGATCCTGAGCCCGGTCCCAAATCCTGATCCCAAATCCTGAACCTGGTCCTGATCCTGATTCCAAATCCTGATCCCAAATCCTGAACCCGGTCCCAAATCCTGATCCCAAATCCTGATCCCAGATCCTGATCCCAGATCCTGACCTGATCCCAAATCCTGATCCTGATCCCCATCCTGGTCCTGATCCCTGTCCCAAAATCTGATCCCAAATCCTGATCCCCGTCCCAAATCCTGATCCCAAATCCTGATCCCCATCCCAAATCCTGATCCCAAAACCTGAACCTGGTCCTGATCCTGATCCCAAATCCTGATCCCGATCCCATATCCTGATCCTGATCCCCATCCCAAATCCTGATACTGATCCCCATCCTAGTCCCAATCCCTGTCCTAAATCCTGATCCCAAATCTTGATCCTGGTCCTGAGCCCAAATCCTGATCCCAGTCCTGATCCTGATCCCAAATCCTGATCCCCCATCCCAAATCTTGATCCTGGTACCAAATCCGCCACAATTCCCAAATCCCCACAATTCTCACAATTCCCAATTTCCCTCCATCTCCACAATTCCCAAATCCCCCAAATTCCTACAAATCCCCAATTCCCCCAATTCCCAAATTCCCAGAATTCCTACAATTCCCCAATCCCCACAGTTCCCAAACCCCCAAAATTCCCCCAAATCACAAAATCCCCACTGACCTTCCCGCCTGGATCCGTGGGCTCCTCACTCACTGGAAGTTCTGAAAATGGGGAAAAGGAGCAGCTCGACCCCACAGAATTCCCAAATTCCCTTTAACCCCCTTTCCCCCCATTTTCCCCATATTTTCCCATGGTTTTTTCCCAATTTTTTCCCATTTCCCCCCCCAATTTATCCCAATTTTTTTCCCCATTTTCCCAAGTTTTTCTTAAGATTTCCCCCCCATTTTCCAGAGGATTTTTATCCCATTTCCCAACTTTTTAATTCCCATTTTAACATATTTTTCCCATTTTTTTCCCCCTTTCCCACGTTCTTTTCCCATTTTCCCAAGTTTTTTCCCCAAATTTTCCCAAATTCTTTTTGTCATTTTTTCCCATTTTCCCAAGTTTTTTTTCCCCAAATTTCCTCCTCATTTTCCCAAATTCTTTTTGCCAATTTTTTCCATTTTCCCAAACTTTTTTTCCCAGTTTTTTTTCCCCGTTTCCTTTTCCCCTCTTTTTTTCCCATTTTCCCAACTTCCATCCCCATTTTTTTCCCATTTTTCCAAACTTTTTTCCAAAATCCCCCCAGGACTTATCCCCATTCCCCAATTTTCTTTTCCCAATTCCCCAAAAGTTTTTTTTTCCCCAATTTCCCCATTTTTTCCATTGCAGCTCCACTAAAATCACCCGGAATTCCCAAAATTCCTGAATTTCCCTGGAATTACCTGGCCTCTCCTCGGGGGCTGTTCCGGGCTCCTCTGGATCGGGGGAATTTTTGGGGTCGGAATTTTTAGGCTCGGAATTTTTGGGGTCCGAGGGCTCCGATCCCGGAGTTTCCGGCCCGGCCTCGGCGGCGGCTCCGGAATCTTCAGCCGCTGCTTTTCCTGCAGGGAAAAATTCCAAAATTCCCAATTTTCCCGTTCCCACTGTTCCCAATTCTCGCTTTCTCCAATTCCCGATTTTCCAAATTCCCACTTTTCCCAATTTTCCACTTTTTTTCCTCATTTTCTCATCATTTTCCCAAGGTTTTTCCCCATTTTTTCTCCATTTTCCCATGTTTTTATCCCATTTTCCTTTTTTCCCCCCTATTTTTAAAAGGTACTTCCCACATTTCCCCAGGATTTTTCCCCATTTTCCCAAGATTTTTTCCCATTTTCCCACATTTTTCCCATTTTCTTCAGCATTTCCTCATTTTTTCCCCTTTTTCCCACAGTTTATTTCCCATTTTCCCAATGTTTCCACTTTTCCCCCCATTTTCACAAGATTTTTCCCCATTTCCCCCAGGTTTTTCCCTTTTTTCCCACATCTTTCCCCATTTTCTCAATAATTTTCCCCCATTTTCTTCCTTATTTTCCCAAGTTTTTTCCCATTTTCCCGAGGCTTTTCCCCCCATTTTCCCAAGTTTTTTCCCATTTTCCCAGGTTTTTTTTTTCCATTTCCCCAAGGTTTTTTCCCATTTTTCCACATTTTTCCCCATTATCCCAAGTTTCTCCCCCCATTTTTTCCCAAAGTTTATTTCCCATTTTCCCAAGGTCTTTCCCCATTTTCCCCCTTTTTTCCATTTTTCCACGGTTTTTTGCCATTTTCCCAAGGTTTATTTCTCCTTTTTTTTCCCCATTTTCCCAAGTGTTTTTTCCTGTTTTCCCAAGATTTATTTCCCATTTTCCCAATTTTTTTCCATTTTCTTTTCCCGTTTTCCCAAGTTTTTCCCTCAGTTTTTCCTCCATTTTCCCTTCCAATTTTCCCAAGATTGTCCCAACTTTTTATCCCAATTTATTTCCCATTTTCTAAACTTTCCTTCCATTTTCTTTTCCAATTTTCCCAAGTTTTTATTTCCCATTTTCTGAGGCTTTTTAACTTTTATTTCCCAATTTTTCCCCCATTTTTTTCCCCAAGAATTTTCCCTTTTTTTTTTCCCATTTTCCCCCTCACCTCCCACATTCGAGGTTTTCTTCACTTTCTTCTCTCCCGGAATTTTCTTCACTTTTTCCTTTTTCCCTACCAAAAAAAAAAAAAAATCCCAAAAAATCCAAGGAATTCCAGAAATATGGGAAAAAAAAAAAAAGGGGATTTCAATAATTTCCTGTTAAATTTAAATTAATCCAGCCAATTAATTCATTAATTAGGCAGGTTAATTAAGCACTAATGAGTGATTCATTGCTAATACCTGGCAGGGCCTTGGGGTTCTTGGTGCTGCTGCTGCTGGGGATTTTCCTGGCAGGAGAAAAAGCAGCAAAAATCAAATTATTAATGAGGAATTATTAATTAACAACCCCAATTAGTGCCGTTAGCGCTAATTAACGAGCCAGGCCTCACTTGGTGCTGGCTGGAGTTTTTTTGGGGTTCAGGACTCGCTTCTTCACCGTTTTCTTCACCTGCAAGGGGAAAATTAAAATTCATTAATGATTGGTGTTAGTTCACTTTAATTAATTAATTAAAAAAAAGAGAAGTGAACGATTAAATAATTTCCATTCCCATGGAATCCCCTCTCAGCATTCCCAGCAAGACTCCCAGCAGGAATAATTCCCATGGAATCCCCTCTCAGCATTCCCAGCAGGAATCCCTGGCAGGAATCCCCTCTCAGCATTCCCAGCAGGAATTCCCTCTCAGTATTCCCAGGAAATCCCCTGTCAGCATTCCCAGCAGGAACCCTCAGCAGGAATCCCCTGTCAGCATTCCCAGCACGAACTCCCAGCAGGAACTCCCATGGAATCCTCTCTCAGCATTCCCAGCACGAACTCCCAGCAGGAATCCCCTGTCAGCATTCCCAGCAGGAATTCCCTCTCAGTATTCCCAGGAAATCCCCTCTCAGCATTCCCAGCAGGAACCTCCAGGAGGAACCCCCAGCAGGAAACCCCAGCAGGAATCCCCTGTCAGCATTCCCAGCAGGAATTCCCAGCAGGAACCCCCAGCAGGAACCCCAGCAGGAACCCCTGTCAGCATTCCCAGCAGGAATTCCCAGCAGCAGGAATTCCCAGCAGGAACCCCAGCCAGCATTCCCAGCAGGAACCCCAGCCAGCATTCCCAGCAGGAATTCCCAGCAGGAACCCCCTGTCAGCATTCCCAGGAGGAATTCCCTCTCAGTATTCCCAGGAAATCCCCTCTCAGCATTCCCAGCAGGAACCCCCAGGAGGAATTCCCAGCAGGAACCCCCTGTCAGCATTCCCAGCAGAAATTCCCAGGAGGAATTCCCAGCAGGAACTCCCAACAGGAAACCACTGCCAGCATTCCCATCAGGAATTCCCATCAGGAACCCCCAGCATGAATCCCCAGCAGGAATTCCCAGCAGCAGGAATTCCCAGCAGCAGGAATTCCCAGCAGCAGGAATTCCCAGCAGCAGGAATTCCCAGCAGCAGGAATCCCGGGGCGCACCGGGGCTCTCTCGGCCACGCAGACCCGGACGCGTTTCCCGTTCAGCAGCACCGGCGCCGTCTCGGCGAACTTGACGGCGGCGATCACGGCCTCCTTGTAGTTCATCTCCAGGTACGCCTGCGGGCCACGGAATTCCCGGGATTCCCGGGGTTCCCGGGATTTCGGGGGGTTCAGGGAATGGGGAGGGAAAAGGGAATAAAAGAGAAAAAACGAAAAGGAGGAAAAGGGGGAAAGGGGAGTAAAGGGAATAAAGGGAGAACAAAGGGGGAAAGGGAAAAAGAGGGAAAAGGGGGAAAGGGAAAAGAGGAGAGAGGGGAAAAGCGGAAAAGGGGAAAGAGGAAAAAAAAGGGAAAAGGGAAAATTGGAAAAGGAAAAAGAGGAAAAAAAGGGGAAAAAAAGGGGAACGGGGAAAAGGGGAAAAATCCATAAAATCCCAGAACTGCAAGAGGGAACTGTTGACCCCAATCCCAAATCGCCCGGAGGGATCTTTGGGAACGCTGGATCCCGGATTCCCAATCCCAAACCCACATTCCCAATATCAATCCCACATTCCCAATCCTAGTTTCCCATTCCCATGCCCACATTCCCAATCTCACATTCCCAATCCTAACCCCCCATTGCCAAACCCCCAATCCCAATCCCCCATTCCTATTCCAAATCCCACATTCCCATTCCCAAATTCCCGTTTTTCCGTACCTGGTTGCGGGAGCACAGGAGGATCAGGTCGCTGACCTTCCCGAAGGGCTGCACCAATCCCAATCCCCCATTCCCAATCCCAAATTCCCAAATTCCCAAATTCCCGTACCTGGTTGCGGGAGCGCAGCAGGATCAGGTCGCTGACCTTCCCGAAGGGCTGCACCAATCCCAATCCCCCATTCCCAATCCCAAATTCCCAAATTCCCGTACCTGGTTGCGGGAGCGCAGCAGGATCAGGTCGCTGACCTTCCCGAAGGGCTGCACCAGCCGCTTCAGGTCCTGCTCGGAGAATCCCGAGTCCGGCAGCTCCGAGATCTGCAGCACCGTCCCGCAGCTCAGCAGCTCCTCCCGCAGCAGCTGCGCGGCCACAGAGCCGGGGTGAGGGGGCAGAATTCCCAAAAATTCCCAAAAATCCCGAGTGACTGGGCATAATCCCCAAAAATCCCATGAGTCAGCAGTGCAGAATTCCCAAAAACCCCTGAAAATCCCCAAAATCCCCCAAACCCGGATTGTTTTGGGAACCCCAGGAATTCCCCCAAACCCCAGGAATCCCCAAACCCCACAAATTTCCACAAACCCCCCAAACCCCAGGAATCCCCAAACCCCCACAAACCCCAGAAATTCCCCCAAAAACTCCCAAACCCCGCAAACCTCAAACCCCAGGAATTCCCACAAACCCCAAGAATACCCAAACCTCCCAATACCCCAGGAATCCCCAAACCCCACAAGTTCAAACCCCCCAAACCCCAGGAACCCCCAAAACCCTCAAACCCGATAAGTTCCCCAAACCCCAGGAATTCCCAAAACCCCACAAACCCCAAGACTCCCCAAACCCCAAAAACCCACAAACCCCAAGAACTCCCCCAAATCCCAGGAATCCCCAAACCCCCCAAACCCCCCAAACCCCAGGAATTCCCACAAACCCAGGAATCCCCAAACCCTACAAACTCTACAAATTCCCCAAACCCCCCAAACCCCAGGAATTCCCCCAAATCCCAGGAATTCCCACAAACCCCCCCAACCCCAAGAATACCCAAGCTCCACAAACTCCAGGAATTCCCAAAAAACCCCACAAGTTCCCCAAACCCCAAAAAACCCAGGAATCCCCAAACCCTCTAAGTTCCCCAAACCCCAGGAATTCCCAAAAACCCACAAACCCCAAGACTCCCCAAACCCCAAAAACCCCAAAGCCCAGGAACTCCCCCAAACCCCACAAGTACCCCAAACCCCAGAAACCCCAGGAATCCCCAAACCCCACAAACCCCAAAGCCCAGTAACTCCCCCAAACCCCCCAAGTACCCCAAACCCCACAAACCCCAAAAATCCCCAAACCCTCCATGTTCCCCAAACCCCCCAAACCCCAGGAATTCCCACAAACCCCAGGAATCCCCAAACCCCACAAACTCTACAAATTCCCCAAACCCCAGGAATTCACAAACCTGAGGAATTCCCCCAAATCCCAGGAATTCCCACAAACCCCCCAAACCCCAAGAATACCCAAACCCTACAAACTCCAGGAATTCCCAAAAACCCCACAAGTTCCCCAAACCCCCAAAAAAACAGGAATCCCTAAACCCTGTAAGTTCCCCAAACCCCAGGAATTCCCAAAAACCCACAAACCCCAAGACTCCCCAAACCCCACAAACCCCAAAGCCCAGTAACTCCCCCAAACCCCCCAAGTTCCCCAAACCCCAGAAACCCCCAAATCCCACAAGTCTCCAGCACCCCACAAACCCCAAAGCCCAGTAACTCCCCCAAACCCCCCCAAGTTCCCCAAACCTCACAAACCCCAAGAATACCCAAACTCCACAAACTCCAGGAATTCCCAAAACCCCCACAAGTTCCCCAAACCCCAAAAAACCCAGGAATCCCCAAACCCTCTAAGTTCCCCAAACCCCAGGAATTCCCAAAAACCCACAAACCCCAAGACTCCTCAAACCCCAAAACCCCACAAACCCCAGGAACTCCCCCAGATCCCAGGAATCCCCAAACCCCCCAAACCCCAAGAATACCCAAACCCCCCAAACCCCCAAAATACCCTAAGAATCCCCAAACCCCAAGAATACCCAAACTCCACAAACTCCAGGAATTCCCAAAAACCCCACAAGTTTCCCAAACGCCAAAAAACCCAGGAATCCCCAAACCCTCTAAGTTCCCCAAACCCCAGGAATTCCCAAAAACCCACAAACCCCAAGACTCCCCAAACCCCAAAAACCCCAAAGCCCAGGAACTCCCCCAAACCCCCCAAGTTCCCCAAACCCCAAAAAACCCCAGGAATCCCCAAACCCCACAAACCCCAAAGCCCAGTAACTCCCCCAAAACCCCCCAAGTTCCCCAAACCCCCACAAACCCCAAAAATCCCCAAACCCTCCATATTCCCCAAACCCCCCAAACCCCAGGAATTCCCACAAACCCCAGGAATCCCCAAACCCCACAAACTCTACAAATTCCCCAAACCCCAGGAATTCACAAACCTGAGGAATTCCCCCAAATCCCAGGAATTCCCACAAACCCCCCAAACCCCAAGAATACCCAAACCCTACAAACTCCAGGAATTCCCAAAAACCCCCACAAGTTCCCCAAACCCCAAAAAACCCAGGAATCTCCAAACCCTGTAAGTTCCCCAAACCCCAGGAATTCCCAAAAACCCACAAACCCCAAGACTCCCCAAACCCCAAAAACCCCAAAGCCCAGGAACTCCCCTAAACCCCACAAGTACCCCAAACCCCAGAAACCCCAGGAATCCCCAAACCCCACAAACCCCAAAGCCCAGGAACTCCCCCAAACCCCCCAAGTTCCCCAAACCCCACAAACCCCAAAAATCCCCAAACCCTCCATATTCCCCAAACCCCACAAACCCCAGGAATCCCCAAACCCCACAAACTCTACAAATTCCCCAAACCCCAGGAATTCACAAACCTGAGGAATTCCCCCAAATCCCAGGAATTCCCCCAAACCCCCCAAACCCCAAGAATACCCAAACTCCACAAACACCAGGAATTCCCAAAAACCCCACAAGTTCCCCAAACCCCAAAAAACCCAGGAATCCCCAAACCCTGTAAGTTCCCAAAACCCCCCCAAACCCCCAGAACACCCTAGGAATCCCCAAACCCCAAGAATACCCAAACCCCACAAACTCCAGGAATTCCCAAAAACCCCACAAGTTCCCCAAACACCAAAAAAAACCAGGAATCCCCAAACCCTCCAAGTTCCCCAAACCCCAGGAATTCCCAAAAACCCACAAACCCCAAGACTCCCCAAACCCCAAAAACCCCAAAGCCCAGGAACTCCCCCAAACCCCACAAGTACCCCAAACCCCAGAAACCCCAGGAATCCCCAAACCTCACAAACCCCAAAGCCCAGTAACTCCCCCAAACCCCCCAAGTTCCCCAAACCCCACAAACCCCAAAAATCCCCAAACCCTCCATATTCCCCAAACCCCCCAAACCCCAGGAATTCCCAAAAACCCCAGGAATCCCCAAACCCCACAAACTCTACAAATTCCCCAAACCCCAGGAATTCACAAACCTGAGGAATTCCCCCAAATCCCAGGAATTCCCACAAACCCCCCAAACCCCAAGAATACCAAAACCCCACAAACTCCAGGAATTCCCAAAAACCCCACAAGTTCCCCAAACCCCAAAAAACCCAGGAATCCCCAAACCCTATAAATTCCCCAAATCCCAGGAATTCCCAAAAACCCACAAACCCCAAGACTCCCCAAACCCCAAACCCCCCAAACCCCTCAAACCCCAGGAATTCCCACAAACCCCAGGAATCCACAAACCCCAGGAATCCCCAAACCCCACAAACTCTACAAATTCCCCAAACCCCCCAAACCCCAGGAATTCCCACAAACCCCAGGAATTCCCCCAAACCCCCCAAACCCCAAGAATACCCAAACCCCTCAAACCCCAGGAATTCCCACAAACCCCACAAGTTCCCCAAACCCAAAAAAACCCAGGAATCCCCAAACCCTATAATTTCCCCAAACCCCAGGAATTCCCAAAAACCCACAAACCCCAAGACTCCCCAAACCCCACAAACCCCAAAGCCCAGTAACTCCCCCAAACCCCCCAAGTTCCCCAAACCCCAGAAACCCCCAAATCCCACAAGTCTCCAGCACCCCACAAACCCCAAAGCCCAGTAACTCCCCCAAACCCCCCAAGTTCCCCAAACCCCACAAACCCCAAGAATACCCAAACCCTACAAACTCCAGGAATTCCCCAAAACCCCACAAGTTCCCCAAACCCCAAAAAACCCAGGAATCCCCAAACCCTCTAAGTTCCCCAAACCCCAGGAATTCCCAAAAACCCACAAACCCCAAGACTCCCCAAACCCCAAAAACCCCAAAGCCCAGTAACTCCCCCAAACCCCACAAGTACCCCAAATCCCAGAAACCCCAAGAATCCCCAAACTCCCCCAAACCCCTCAAACCCCAGGAATTCCCACAAACCCCAGGAATCCCCAAACCCCACAAACTCTACAAATTCCCCAAACCCCCCAAACCCCAGGAATTCCCCCAAATCCCAGGAATTCCCACAAATCCCCCAAACCCCAAGAATCCCCAAACCCTACAAACTCCAGGAACTCCCCCAAACCCCACAAGTACCCCAAACCCCAGAAACCCCAGGAATCCCCAAACCCCACAAGTACCCCAAACCCCAGAAACCCCCAAATCCCACAAGTCTCCAGAACCCCACAAACCCCAAAGCCCAGTAACTCCCCCAAACCCTCCATGTTCCCCAAACCCCACAAACCCTAGGAACCCCCAAACCCCTCAAACCCTACAAGTTCCCAAAACCCCCCAAACCCCACACCCACCCTATTATAGGGTTGACTCTTCCCAGCCGCTTCATCCTCATCCTCCTCCTCCTCCTCCTTGTCGGTTTTTGGGGTCGCTCCCGTTGCTTGCGAGGCTCCATCCTTGGGTGCGGCTTTCGGGGCGGCTTTCGGGGCGGCTTTCGGGGCGGCTTTTGGGGCGGATTTTGGGGTCGGTTTTGGGGTTTTGCGGGCGGCACGGGCGGCGGGCGGCTCCGGCAGCGCCCCCTGCAGGCAGCGGTGCCGCTGGAACTCGGCCAGGAAGCGCGGCCCGAGCGAGCGCACCACGGCCTCGAGCGCGGCCCGGCCCCGGCTGCGGCTGCGGCTGCGGCTGCGGCTGCGGCTGCCTGCGGGAACAGCCAGCGGGAACACACGGTTGGCGGCGGAAATGTGGGAGGTTTTGGGGGATTTTGGGGGAATTTTGGGAATTTTTTGGGAAAAAATTGAGAATTTTTTTTTTATTCTGTTGGGGGGGGGGGCCTACAGCGCGGCGCGGTCCCGGCTGCCCGAGGGGAAGGAACAGCGGGGACAACGGGAAGCCACAGTTGTGTGCGGAAACAATGAGAATTTTGGGCGAAAAATGGGAATTTTGGAGCGAAAATGGGAATTTTTTTGAGAGAAATTGAAATTTTTTGGGGAAGAAATGGGAATGTTTTGGATTTTGGGAGCCATCAGCGCGGCCTCGCCCCGGCTGCCCGAGGGGACGGAACAGCGGCAACAAGGAGAAGCCACGGTTGTGTGCGGAAATAATGGGAATTTTGGGAGAAAAATGGGAATTTTGGAGGGAAAATGGGATTTTTTTTGAGAGAAATTGAAATTTTTTTGGGGGGAAAATGGGAATTTTTTTGGATGTTGGGAGCCACCAGCGCGGCGCGGCCCCGGCTGCCCGAGGGGACGGAACAACGGGAAGCCACGGTTGTGTGCGGAAAAAATGGGAATTTGGGGAGAAAAACAGGTTTTCGGGAATTTTTTGGGGAAAAATATGGGAATTTTGGGGAGAATATGGGATTTTTTTGGGCAAAAAAAGCGAATTTTTTTGGATGTTGGGGGCCACCAGCGCAGCCCGGCCCCGGCTGCCCGAGGGGACGGAACAACGGCAAGCCACGGTTGTGTGCAGAAACAATGGGAATTTTGGGAGAAAAACAGGTTTTCGGGAATTTTTTGGGGGAAAAATATGGGAATTTTGGGGAGAATATGGGATTTTTTTGGGTAAAAAAAGCAAATTTTTTTGGATGTTGGGGGCCACCACCGCGGCCTCGCCCCGGCTGCCCGAGGGGACGGAACAACGGGAAGCCACGGTTGTGTGCGGAAACAATGGGAATTTTGGGAGAAAAAAAGGTTTTCGGGAATTTTTTTGGGAAAAGTATGGGAATTTTGGGGAGAATATGGGAAATTTTTGGGTAAAAAAAGCGAATTTTTTTGGATTTTGGGAGCCACCAGCGCGGCCCGGCCCCGGCTGCGGCTGCCTGAGGGAACAGCGGCAACGGAATTGGCTGTTGGGTGCGGAAACAATGGGAGTTTTGGGGTTTTCGAGGGGAAAAAAAATGGGAATTTTTCAGGGAAAATGGGAATTTTGGGAGAAAAAAATGGAAATTTTTTGAGAGAAATGGGAATTTTTTGGGAAAAAATGTGACTTTTTAGGGATTGGGGGGCCTCCAGCGTGGCCCGGCCCCAGCTGCGGCTGCCTGAGGGAACAACCGGACCCACAGTTGGGTGGGGAAACAGTGGGAATTTTGGGCAAAAAATAAGAATTTATGGGGGAAAATGGGATTTTTTGGGGGGGGAAAGGGAATTTTTAGGGAAAAATGGGAATTCTTTTGGGGAAAAAATGCGAATTCTTTTGGATTTTGGGGGCTACAAGCACGGCGTGGCCCCGACTGTGGCTGCCGGAGGGAACAATGGGATCCCACACTGGGTGGGGAAAAAAAAGGGAATTTTTGGAGGGATTTTTGGGACTAATAAATGGGAATTTTTTGGGAGGTTTGAAGGGAAAAAAAGATAATTTTATATAAATTTTTTGGGAGGGGAAAAAATGGGAGATTTTGGGAGGATTTTCTGGGAATTTTTGGGGGAAAAAATGGGAATTTTTAGGGGGATTTTAAAAAATTTTTACATGATTTTTTGGGGGGATTTTGGGACAAAAAGGAATTTTTGGGGTGGATTTTTTGGGGAACAAATGGGAGTTTTGGGGAGATTTTCTGGGAATATTAGGAGAAAAAACTAGGAATTTTTGGGGCAAAAAAATTGGGAATTTTGGAAGAAAAAAATGGAATTTTTTGGGGAATTAAAGAAATTTTTTTTTTCGATTTTGGGAAAAATACAGGAATTTTTTTTGGGAAATATGGAAATTTTGGGAGGGAATTTTGGGAGAAAAAAGGATTTTGTTTTGGGGAAATGTGAATTTTTTGCAGAAAAAAAAAGGATTTAAAAAAAATTATTAAAATATTTTTTGAATTATTTGGGAATTTTCTGGGAATTGTTTGGGACTCTGAGCCTGCAGTACTTACGGGCTTAGAGCCTTCCTGGGCTGCTTTATTTAGTCCTTAATTAGTATTTAATTAGTCCTTAATTAATGCCTGGCTGCTGCACGGCTGCAGAGAACCCACAGGGCGGTTATTGGTCAGAGAATTCCCAAATTATTTCCATTTATCCCTAAAAAAATCCTGGGAATCCCAAAATTCCCACTGGGGGGGAAAACCTTTGGGATTTCCACGGAGCATTCCCAAAATTCCCACTGGGAATTGCACTGAGCATTCCCAAAATTCCAATTATGGGTGAAAAACCATTGGGATTTCCACAGAACATTCCCAAAATTCCCAGTGGGAATTGCACTGAGCATTCCCAAAATTTCCTTTGGGAATCCCACAGAACATTCCCAAAATTCCCATGGGGAATTGCACTGAGCATTCAGAAAAATTCCTTTGGGAATTGCACTGAGCATTCTCAAAATTCCCATCGGGAATCCCACTGAACATTCCCAAAATTCCCATTGGGAATCCCACCGAGCATTCCCAAAATTCCCACTGGGAATCCCACAGAACATTCCCAAAATTCCCATGGGGAATTGCACTGAGCATTCCCAAAATTCCCATCGGGAATCCCACTGAGCATTCCCAAAATTCCCATCGGGAATCCCACTGAGCATTATCAAAATTCCCTTTGGGAATGCCACTGAGCATTCCCAAAATTCCCTTTGGGAATCCCACTGAACATTCCCAAAATTCCCTCTGGGAATCCCACTGAGCATTCCCAAAACTCCCTTTGGGCATGACAGAACCCTTTGGGAATCCCCCTTAATTCCCAAAATTCCTGCCAGGAATCCTCGTGAATTCCCAAAATTCCCTTTGGGGGTGACAAAAACCATTGGGAATCCTCCTGAATTCCCGAAATTCCCTTGGGGAACCCTCCTGAATACCCGAAATTCCCTCTGGGACTCTCCCGCGCCTCCCACGTTTCCAGGTTCCCGGGGTTCCCGGTGTTCCCCATTTCTGCCTCCCGGTTCCCGGGATTTCCGCAATTCCTGGTTCCTGCAGTTCCCGGTTCCCATTTCCCGTGGTTCCCGCAATTCCCATTTCCCGCACTTCCCGCAGTTCCCACCCCCCGCATTTCCCGGTTCCTGTGATTCCCGTTTCCCGTACTTCCCGGGGTTCCTGCACTTCCCGGTTCCCATTTCCCGGTTCCCGTAGTTCCCGCATTTCCCGGCTCCCGCAGTTCCCGCATTTCCCGGTTTCCGTGATTCCCTTGTCCCATTTCCCAGTTCCCGCAGTTCCCGCATTTCCCGTCCCCCACAGTTCCCGGGGTTCCCGCAGTTCCCGGTTCCCATTTCCCGGTTCCCATGATTCCCGTTTCCCGTACTTCCCGGGGTTCCTGCATTTCCCGGTTCCCATTTCCAGGTTCCCGCATTTCCCGGGGTTCCTGCAGTTCCCGGTTCCCGCCCCCTGCAGTTCCCGGGGTTCCCGCATTTCCCGGTTCCCGTGATTCCCGTTTCCCATTTCCCGGTTCCCATTTCCCAGTTCCCATTTCCCGGTTCCCGCAGTTCCCGCAGTTCCCGTTTCCCATTTCCCGGTCCCCGCAGTTCCCCCATTTCCCGGTTCCCGGTGTTCCCGCATTTCCCGCTCCCTGCAGTTCCCGCATTTCCCGGTTCCCGCCCCCCCCATTTCCCGGTGTTCCCGCATTTCCCGGTGTTCCCCCGCCCCGGTTCCCGGTTCCCGCGGTGGCAGTCACCTTGCGGGGCGCGGCCGGGCCTGCGGGCGGCGCTGGGCGATCTCCGTGGCCGGGGGCTGCCGCGGGGGGCGGCGCGGGGCCGCTGCGGGGAGCGGGAGCGGCTGCGGGAGCGGGGCCGGGAGCGGGAGCGCGGGCGCGGCGGGTGCCGCGGGCTGCGGGAGCGCGGCCGCCGGGGCCGCCCGGGGCTGCGGGACCGGGAGCGGCGGCGGCGCGCGGGGCCCGCGGGGCAGCGGCGGGACGGGGACCAGCGGCTCGGGCTGCACGAACCCGAGCGGCGGCGCGGCGTGCGGTTCTCCTTGCGGTCCGCGCCGTGCCTGCGGGGCCACCGACACCGGTCAGACAGCGGCAACGGGAACGGGAACGGGAACGGGGAGATACGGGACCGGGGAGAGGGGGAATGGGGATATGGGATTGGGGGATATGGGGTCGGGGAAAGGGAATGTGGGACTGGGGAGAGGGGAAAGGTAATACGGGATTTGGGGTATGGGATTGGGGAGTGGGGATTGGGGAGTGGGGATTGGGGATATGGGATTTGGAGTTGGGGAAACAGAATGTGGGATTGGGGAATGGGGATTGGGGATATGGGATTTGGAAATGGGGAAAGGGAATATGTGATTAGGAAAGGAGAATGGGGATATGGGATATGGGGTTGAGGATTGGGATAGGGGAATCGGGATTGGGGAATGGGGAAAGGGAATATGCAATTAGGAAAGGAGAATGGGGATATGGAATGGGGATTAGGGATATAGGATATGGGGTTGAGGATTGGGATTGGGGAAACGGGATTGGGGAATGGGGAAAGGGAATATGGGATTGGGAAAGGGGAATGGGGATATGGGGTTGGGGATATGGGGTCGGGGAAAGGGAATGTGGGGCTGGGGAGAGGGGAAAGGTAATTCGGGATTTGGGGTATGGGATTGGGGAGTGGGGATTGGGGATATGGGGAAAGGGAATATGCGATTGGGAAAGGAGAATGGGGATGTGGGATGGGGATTGGGGATATGGGATATGGGATTGAGGATTCGGATTGGGGAAACGGGATTGGGGAATGGGGAATGGGGATATGGGGTTGGGGATATGGGGTCAGGGAAAGGGAATGTGGGACTGGGGAGAGGGGAAAGGTAATACGGGATTTGGGATATGGGATTGGGTATATGGGATTGGGGAGTGGGGATTGGGGATATGGGATTTGGGATATGAGGAAAGGGAATACGCGATTGGGAAAGGAGAATGGGGATATGGGATGGGAATTGGGGATATGGGATTGGGGAAACAGAATGTGGGATTGGGGATATGGGATTGGGGAGTGGGGATTGGGATATGGGATTTGGAAATGGGGAAAGGGAATATGTGATTAGGAAAGGAGAATGGGGGTATGGGATGGGGATTGGGGATATGGGATATGGGGTTGGGGAAACAGAATGTGAAATTGGGGATATGGGATTGGGGAATGGGGAAAGGGAATATGGGATTGGGAAAGGAGAATGGGGATATGGGATGGGGATTGGGGATATGGGGTTGAGGATTGGGATTGGGGAAATGCGATTGGGGAATGGGGAAAGGGAATATGGGATTGGGAAAGGGGAATGGGGATATGGGATGGGGATTGGGGATATGGGATATGGGGTTGAGGATTGGGATTGGGGAAACGGGATTGGGGAATGGGGAAAGGGAATATGGGATTGGGAAAGGGGAATGGGGATATGGGGGTTGGGGATATGGGGTTTGGGGATATGGGGTTGGGGGAAGGGAATATGGGATCAGGTATATGAGACTGGGGATTGGGGAATGGGGAAAGGGAATGTAGGATTGGGGAAAGGGGGATTAGGGATAGGGGAATGGGATCGTGGAAAAGGGGATTGAATTGGGGATATGGGATTGGGGATATGGGGGAAAGGGGGTGGGAACTGGGGGAAAGGGGATTTGGGGAAAGGGGATTGGGGGAAAGGGGATCAGGGAAATGGGAAAGGAGACTGGGGAAAAGGAATATGGGATTGGGGAAAGGGGAAAGAGGATTGGAGAAAGGGAATATGGGATTGGGGAAAAGGAATGGGGGAAAGGGGGTTGGGGTAAGGGGATATGGGATTGGGGAAATGGGGATTGGCGAAATGGAATATGGGATTGGGGAGACGGGATTGGGGAAAGAGAATATGGGAAAAGGGGGATTGAGGAAAGGGGATTGGGGAAAATAGGGACTGGGGGAAAAGGGGGATGTGAGATTTTTGGGAAAAGAGAGAAATGGGGATTTAGGAAAAGGGAAATTTGGGAAAGGGGAAACATGAGATTTCTGGAAAAAGGTAGAAATGGGGATCTGGGAAAAGGGGGATTTGGGAAAAAGGGGAAATGAGATTCTTGGGAAAAGGGGGATTTGGGAAAACCAGGAATTTGGAAAAAGGAGAAATGGGATTTTGAGGAAAAGGAGAATTTAGGAAAAGGGAGATGTGAGATTTCTGGGGAAAGGAAGAAATGAGAAAAAATGGAAAAAACTGGGGAAAATGGACAAAACTGAAAAAAACTGGATTAAACTGGAAAAAAAACCTGAAAAAAGTCTGGATTAAACTGGGAAAAAATGGAAAAAATAATGGATTAAACTGGAATAAAAGGGATAAAACTAAATAAAATACGACTAAACCGGGAAATGGATAAAACTGGAAAAAAAAATGGACAAAACTGGATTAAACTGGATAAAAATGGACTAAATTGGACCAATGTGGATTAAATTGCAACAACTGGGAAAAAAACGGGAAAATGGAAAAAATTTAATAAGATGGAATCAAATTGGATAAAACTGGAAAAAATGGACAAAACTGGACTAATCTGGATAAACTGGAAAAATGGGAAAAAACAGAAGAAATGGAAAAACTGGATTAAACTGGAAAAAAATTGATAAAACTGGAAAATGCCTGGATAAAAATATGTGGAATTTAAGGTCCCTCCAACCCAAACTGTTGGAGAAAATCTGGGAATTTGGGTCAAAAGCCCATAAAAAGCCCTTAAATTTTATAACAAAAATATGACCTCGTGGAGAGGGGTTGGGGAAGGCAAATTAGGGAAAAGAATTGGTTAAAATTAATTAATTAATTAGTAATTAAAGGAATTAAAATCACAAGGTACCTGTTGGAGGAGTGAGCCTCAGGATTCCACTCGGGATATCTGTCGATGACAAAGGGAAAAATGTCAGCAGAAAAGCCAAAATTCCCAAAAAAGAAAAAGGGATTTTTCCAGATAAAAATTCCCATTTGGGATCCCTAAAGTGACAAATGTTGATTTTTGTTCATGCAAGAGGGGTTGGATGGCAATTGGGATAATGGGAATGATCCCAATTCCCATCCAACCCTAAATTTGGGATTTAGGGTTCTTCCCATCCCAAATCATTCCAGGATTTTGAAATCCCTCGGCTCTGGGAGAAGTGGGAATGTTCACTGGAACATTCCCACTTCTGGGAAGTGGAGAATGGAAAATTCCAGAGAAAACTCTGAGGGATTCCAAAGGGGAGCTGTGATCTTGGGATAATTCAGGTTGGAAATCCCAAAGCTTTTATTGGGATGGGGGGAGAATCCAGGGAAATTTGGAGCTGCCCCAAATCCCTGGGAATGTCCAAGGCCGGACTGGGCAGGGCTTGGAGCAACCTGGGATAAGGGAAGGTGGGAATGGATAGGATTTAGGGAAAAATCCAGGATTCTGCTCTGGAGCCAGGCTGGGGAAAGTGGGAATGTTCCCCTGGAGAAGGGAAAAATCCAGGGAATGCTCAGAGTCCCTGAAGGGGCTCCAGGAGAGCTGGAGAGGGACTGGGGACAAGGGACAGAGGGACAGGAGCCAGGGAATGGCTCCCACTGGGAAAGGGGAGATTGGGCTGGGATCTTGGCAAGGAATTCCTGGCTGGAATGGAATTCCCAGAGAATCCCTGGGAATGTCCAAGGCCAGGCTGGACTTTGGGGTTGGATCCACCTGGCATGGTGGGAGGTGTCCCTGCCCATGGATGGGGTTGGAATTGTTGGGATTTAAGGCCCTTCCCCAGCATTCCATGATCCCCAGTGGATCCCCAATGGGTTCCCAGTGGATTCCACATAGATTCCCAATGGAGTCCCAGCAGATTCTCAATGGGTTCCCAGTGGATCCCCAGTGGATCTCCAGTAGGTTCCCAGTGGGAGTCACAATGGATCCCCAGTAGATCCCAGATGGATTTCCAGTGGATCCTCAATGGGTTCCCAATGGATCCCTGGAGGATTTCCAATACATTCCCAGTGGATTCCCAATGGATCCCCAGTGCATTTCCAATGCATTCCCAGCAGATCCCCAAGGGATCCCCAGTGGATCATCTGTAGATTCCAAGTGGATTCCCAAAAGATCACCAGTGGTTTCCCAATGGGTTCCCAGTTGATCTCCATTGGATTTCCAACAGATTCCCAGTTGATCCCCAATGGGTTCCCAATGGATCCCTGGTGGATTTCCAATGCATTCCCAGTGATTTCCCAATTGATCCCCAATGGAGTTTTACTGGATCCCCAGCAGATTCCCAATGGATCCCCAATGGGTTCCCAGTGGATCCCCAATTCATTCCTCGTGGATCCCCAGATTCCCAATGGACTCCCAGCATCTCCCCAATGGATCCCCAGTGGTTTCCGAAGGGATTCCCAATGGATCCCCAGGATATTCCCAATGGATCCCCAGTGGTTTCCCAAGGGATTCCCAATGGATCCCCAGGATATTCCCAATGGATCCCCAGCGCGTCCCTTACTGTTGGCGCAGCCTGCGGCAGCTCTCGAGGTGGGCGGGGTTGTTCTGGTGCAGGATCCAATCCTGGGGGGAAAAGGAACATTGGGAAAAGCGGGATCAGGTGGAAAAGTCTGGGATCATCCCCATCCCTCGGGGCTGCATTTCCACTTCCCAGCCCGTTTTTACCTCGGAAAAGTCAAATTTCCACGGAATTCAGGCAGGAGGTTAAAAGCCGATTATCAATGCTCCAGAGCAAAAACCTCAATTAAATCAATTAACTCAATGAATTGATTAAATTAATTAATTCAACCCATTAATTAAATCAATTAATTCATCAATTAACCCACCCCCACGCTGGGGATGGCAGCAGCACGTGGATCACCACAGGCTGCTCCAAAAAAATCAGAATGAAAGGGAAGAAATCCACGATTTGCTGTCACATCCGTGAGCAATTCCAGCTCCCTCCAAATGTGCCATCTTCACATCCAATCTCATTCCCAGCCCGGAATTTCCGTGCCTGGAGCTCTGGGAATCTTCAGTTCCCATCATGTCACAGCTCAAAGGTCGCTCCAGAGCCTCGGGATGTTTTTCACACTCGTTTATCGTTTAAAAAATCCGATAAAAACAGGATTTAATTCCACATAAAACCCCCTAAATTTGGGTTTAACAGGGATCTGGGAAAAAAAAGGAGGCAGGAAAACTCTGGAAATTCTTGGAAACTCTGGAATTCTTCAAAGTGGAACATCACCAATGATAATTATTAAATATCCTTGGAAAAAAACAAAAAAATCAACTTCCGGCTGCTCTTACAGCATGAAATCCAACCAAATATGGAATAATTATAATAAAATAATGGACCTGAAGAACCAGAATGATGGAATAATTCCCATGAGGATAAAGCAGCAATTTCAGCATTCCAAGCTGCTTTTCCCTAATTCCCATTCCCAAGGATCCGGATTTTTCCAGGTTTGAATTTAACCAGGATAAACCAAAGCTGTTCCTCAAGGAAAATCTGGTGCGAATGAAAAGGGAATTTGGCTCCTAGAATTCCAAATCCATGGTGCAAGAGGGAATTTGGCTCCCAGAATTCCAATTCCATGGTGCAAAGGAGGGGTTTTGCCTCCCAAATCCTTCCAGCTGCTGATCCAAGACTTTTGGGCATCTCCTTCCCCTCGCCAGGTCCTCACCAGCCAAAACCATCTGGATTTATGAATTCTCCTCCTTTTCGTCTCATTCCTGGATTTTCCCACTCTTTGGGAATATTCCACTGGCCACAGAATCCAAACCCTGCTGGATTTACGGATTTTTCTCCTTTTTGTCTCATTCCTGGCCCTTCCCACTCTTTGGGAATATTCCACTGCCCATGGAATCATCATGGAATGGCTGGGTAGGAAGGGAACCTAAAGATGATCCCAAGTTGCTCCAAGCCCCATCCAACCTGGATTTGGACATTCCAGGGATGGAGCAGCCATGATTTTTCCAGGGATCCAAAGAAATCCATCCCTTAAAAGTACTGGATCCCTTCCCATCAAGTCTCAGTGAGAGGAAAAATTCCATCCAAACTCCTCCATTCCCACCTTCCCTAATTCCATCCCCACCCTCCTCTCACTCATGGATCACCACCAAGAAATCCTGGAAGCAGAAGGTGATGGAGCAAAGTGTCCAAAAAAGGAATTCCAAGTGCAAATCTTCATGGAAAACTGAAAAGTCCAAGGATTTCCCAGATTCGAGGTCCAAGGAGGCGTCACCCCCAACTTTGAATGGATTTAGGGAACAAAAGTGGATAAAAATAAGGATCAATCCCATCCCTCGTGCTGGGAATGCTTCAAATCCACTTCATTCCAGATGTGATGGGAGTGAGGATGAAGGAATCGTTGTTATTCCAAGAAATCTGCTCCATCCAAGAGGTGAAGTGTTTGGAGAAGGAGGAATCCCACAAATTCCGCTTTGTTATTCCAACAGGACGCGATTCTGAGCGGAAAACAAAACTGCTCCATAGAATATCCATAAAATTCTTTGAGATTTTGAGGATTTGGGAAATTAGAATTAAAAGGGAACAGCAGGGGGCCAGACTCCGCCTACCCCAGAGCAGAACTGTGAATTTTGCCTAAAAAAAGATCCAGGACACAAAGATTTTTGGGAATACCTGGCCCAAGCATCAATTTTTGCCTCAAATTCTGATTTTAATGCCCAAAAATCCACCTTGGTGTGGTTGCACCTCCTTAGAGCCAACCCTGAGGATCCCACAGGAACATTCCTGAAGATCTGAGTCACACCTCTCACCACATCCCTTCCTGCCCAAAATCAAAATGAGGCCAAATCCATCAAATTCTGGTGCTGCCCCAACCCCACCTTCCACGGAAATCTCCACAAATTTCCACCATTTTTTCCATAAATTCCCAACATTTTGGACCTGCCTGCTTGAAACATGAAGATAATCCATTTTCCATAAAAAATTCTGGATGCAGGTGGGAAATACCAAAACTGTACCTTCTGAACCAAAAAAAAAAAAAAAACAACCAAAAACCAAAACATTAAAATGTATCACAAATGTGTAAAAAAAACATCCAGGAGGATTTTTTTCCAGGGAAAATTCATCTTCCAGAGTTTTGGCATGACTAATGATGTTTGGATGAATATTCCATATCCAGGTGGGAACCCCTGGGTTTCATATTCCAATGGCTGATTCAATTCTCTTCCCATAGGCAATGCAGCGTGGTCGGATCCAAAACGAGTTAATCCAAGAAGAGATTAAAAAAATCCATGGAAAAACCATGGAAAAATCCATGGAAAAAGGGTGCTCAGCACCAACAGCCTGAATTTGGAATCCATCACTGGAATTTTGTTTTCAACGTCTTCAAACGTGGGATAGAAAATGTTTTCCTCGTTAGGCACCTTCATCTTCATCTTATGTCGGGTCCTGTTATCCCGGAATCCTGGAATGGTTTGGGTTGGAAGGGACCTTAAATCCCACCCCATTCCCACCACCTTCCCTAATCCCAGGTGGATCCAAATCCATCCAACCTGGCCTTGGGCACTGCCAGGGATCCAGGGGCAGCCACAGCAAATCTGGGAATTCCAGCCCAGCCCCTCCCCACCCTCCCAGCCAGGAATTCCTTGCCAAGATCCCACCCAAATCTCCTTTTTCCCATTTGAGGCCATTCCCTGTGTCCTGTCCCTCCATCCCTCATGTCCCCAGTTCCTCTCCAGCTCTCCTAGATCACCTTCAGGGACTCTGAGCATTCCCTGGAATTTTCCCTTCTCCAGGAGAACATTCCCAGTTTTCCCAACCTGGCTCCAGAGCAGCTCCATGGCCACCTCTGGATTTGCTCCAGCAGCTCCAGGTCCTCCTGACGTTGCCCCAGAGCTCTGCAGGTGGGGTCTCACCTGGGCAGAATTCCCACCTTTCCTGCTGCCCACGCTGCGGGATCAGCCCAGGGCACAGGAATCCATCAGGAACGTTCGGAGCTTCCCATCCACGACACCCCAAATCCTTCTCCCAGGGCTGCTCCAATCGTTCTCTTCCCATCTCGGATCTGCGCCGGGATTGTCCTGCCCAGGAACTCCTGCCCTCGCTGAACCTCACGAGGTTGGGATGGTCCCACCTCTCCAGGTGTGATCCCAGTGCAGAGCTCGGTGTCACCTTCACCGTGCCAAGGGTGACCGATCCCGGTGTCCTTGTCACCGACGGAGACGTTGAACGGCGCCGATCCCAATCCCAGGGCGGCTGGTCCCACCTGGGCACGGAGCTGGTGACAACTCTAGGTGCCACCATCCAGTCCCGAGCGCTCCATCCGTGAAATCCATTTCTCCAGGCCAGGGACAGCGAGGCTACGTGGGACAGCATCAAATGTCTGAAGTCCTTGGGAATCACCAGATCTGGTGGCTCTTCCAACCTGAGGTCCCATCCAGCTCTCCCACAACGGGACGGGGAATGGTTGGGAAGACAAACCTGGAATGTCCAAGTCATCTCCAACCTCCCAAAACCGACCGGATTCACCGAACTGCAGAGGTGGAACTGAGAGGAATTCGTCGATCTCTGCAATTCATGGATGCACCAGCTGGACATTTCTCCATCCAAGTTTTATTTCTGGGATAAAAGCTCCCAAACTCTTGCGGGTTCTTCTGCACCTGGGAGGTCTCCTGTGTCCCTGGGAGACAAACACCCAACGCTTCCCAAAGGAAGCGAATCTGGGCCAGAGCTGAAGGACAGGGAGCAGATTTGGGAGGCTGCAGTAGGATCAGGATTCCTGGGAACACATCCCACCGCAGTGCCACTGGGACAAGATCTCACCACCTTCAATCCACCCCAAAACCCTCAGCCAGAGCTGATTTGTCAACAGATTTTTAGTGACATTTCCCTCCTTAAATGAGAGAAGAATTCCCATCTAAATTAATTCCTTTTTCCAAAATTGTTTTTTTCCTTTGTTAACACCCCCCGACTTTTGTTTTCCTGTTCAATTTTGCCCAATTTTATTTTAAATCATCCTTCCCACTTCCAGTTGCCCATCTCCATGACCCTCAGCGCTTCCTGAGGGAAAGGGTTTGGGAATTTCTGTTTGGTTTTCCCTAACAAAGCCGTCCCCATTTTCAGCCAGATTTTTAATTCATAGCAAACAGAGCCTAAAATCTCCAGGATTTTGCCAAATTACAAAAATCCCTCCCCCACATCCTCTCCACACTTTGCAATTCAAACACATTAAATAATTATTAATTAATTACTCTGGGTTTTTTTCATATCACGTTCTCCCACATTTCTGACACCTCAAACCTTGGGCTTTTCCAAGAAAACCCACAACTTCCAAAACATTTTTTATCCCCCAATATCCACCATTTTCTCCCTTTATTTTTTCATTCAAAGCTGGAACTGTGATTTCCTCCAAGGCCGAAAGCCCAGCAGGATGAATGGACGCATTTTCCGCGTCGCCCCGAGCCATCCTCTGGAATATTCAGCGTTGTCACACACAGAGCTGATTTGGAAGATGAAATTTCAGGTTCTAAATGGGCCCTTTTGTTTTCAGGCAGAGTTTTGGAGGAGGAGGAGGGGAGGGAATGAACACACAGACATCTCAGCCACCCCCAGACATGATTTGAGTCCCCCACACATGATATTAATATTTCACTCCGCTGCTTGAGGTTTTGTTGTTTGAAACCCACTGCAAAGACAGAAATCGCTTCAACACTAAAGAAAATAAAAATCAACACATAAAGCAACTCTGAAATGCAACTGGGAGCAGAACACGCCGTTACAATCATTTCTAGCACCATTCCCAACACTCAGACTTGGCGACCAGCATCCCAATCCACGGAATTCCCAGGGAAAACAACCAGCAGCAGGAAAAGGTGCCGAGTACACACGTTTAGGGAATAATCTGGGAAAGCCACTCACCTTCATATGAGTGCATTCAAGGTTACACAGAGAACACAAATGTGGGAATATTCGCGGCGACGTGGCATAGTAGTCGTTCATCATGGACGGGGTGGGCAGGCGTTTACTCTTCTGGTCCGGGAACACAGGCAGCCAGGACGCCTTCACCACCCCGAACGGGGATTTGATGGGCTCCTGTGCCGGCGGGTGGAAGGGTTTGTGGAAGGGTTTGTGTCCCGCCGAGGCCCCGCCGGAGGTGCCGGGCGCGGGATGGGCGCCGCCGGTGTCGCGCTGCTTCTGCTCGTGTTGGCTGATGGCGGCCAGGAGCCCGGCCGAGAAGGGCGGCGGCGTCAAGGCGGGCAACACGTGCTGGGACACGGGCGGCTGGACCAGCGGCGGTATCACCGGGGGCAGCATGGGCTGCGGCAGCGGCGTGGGCAGCAGCGCCGGCAGGATGGGCGGCAGCACCGGCGGCACGGGCGGCTGGGACACCGGCTTCACCACCGGCAGCGCGGCAGGCACGGCGCTGCACAGCACCTGCACCTTGGCCGGCGGCTCGGCTGGGAAAAACGTCGGAGCGGGCGAGGAGTCGGTGGGGAAGGCCGGCAGCTTGATGAGGTCTTCGGCCGGGAACACGGGGTTGCACGGCACGTTGGGCGGCGGGACGGCCACCGGCACGCTCTGCTCCCGCTGGAATTCTTCCCGGTTCTCCGCGCTCAAACTTTCGGGAGTGTAGACGCGCGCTTCCAGCGGCTCCTCGGGCAGCGCCTCGGGGGTGTAGGTGCGGATCTCCAGCGGGTCCTCGGTGTAGCCGTACTTGCTGGCGTGGCCGTAGTCGATCACTTTGCCCTTGACGGCGGCGCCGCTGCTCTCGCCCGCCGGCTCCTCCCCCCGGCTGGGAGCGTGCAGGCCGGGCACGGTGTGGCCCATCTTCCGGATGCGGATCTCCCGCAGGATCCGCGGCATGTTCTCGGGCGTCAGCTGGTCATCGGGGTAGCGGCTCAGCTCCTCCAGGTCTTCGTTGGACAGCCCGAAGCTCGCTAAAATGCTGGAGGCGCTTTCGGGCGTGTAGCGGTTCTGGGGGTTGGAACTCTGCTCCAAAAGCGGCACCGGTCCGGGCGGCTTCGGCCCGGCGGTGCCAGCGGGGCAGGGGCCGCCATCCCAGCGAGTGGCACGGAGGTCTCCCTTCTGCTCCTGGTGCAGGCCGGTCTTCTCCTTGACTTTCCTGGGATCGGCCCTGTGCAGCGTGACGCGGACGTTGATCCTCTGCGAACCCGTCCACTGCAGCGCGTCCTGCCCCGATAATCTTTGGGGCGCTCCTTGGGGCGTCGCGGGCGCGGCTTTCCTGGGCGGCCCCGCCGCGCCTCCGGCCCTGAAAGCTGCCGGGGGTTTGGTGCCTGACGGGTTGGGTCCTCTGGGCCTCGGGGGCAAGGTTCCTCTGGGGCTAAACATTGCGTCTTTCAGCAATGCCTGGCGGGCGCCAGCATGGGGAGGTGCCCGCCCGCCGCTGGCAGCCAAGTGCTGGAGAGCCAAGTGGGTCTTAATTTGGGCAAGCTGAAAAGGAGGAGGGCCCAACACAAGGGGGCTGGCAAGGCCAAGGTTCAGGGAATTCACAAGTGGTGCGAAACTTTCCAAGAACAACACAAAGCTGCAAGTTAAAAGACAAGGATTAGATGGGTCATCTTTGGCATCTGCTCACAGCAGCTTCTAGGACGGGGAGAAAAGCAACCCAAGGCACAGAAGCGGGATTTGCGCCACAGTTTAAAGCACTCAAAATTCACAAAAATATGTTTTCTTTCGCTGTTAAAATCTTAAATATAGAGAACATGTGATTAATCAATTAAACAGGTAATTAACAAGCTTAACCCAACAAGTTGGATGTCACAGGGAACACAACCAGTGGTGACACTTACAACAGCATTGCTTAAAACCTGGCATTTCACTTCTTTGTGACAACAGTTTGGGTTTAATTACAATTAAATACTCAATTAATAATTTCAGGAGCAGTAAGGCAAATCATGAAACCCCTCTGTCGGAAGGGTGACGAGGGATGAGTTGGAAGTGGAACCATTTAGGTGGAGAACTCCAACCAGTTCCAACTGGGTGGAGCCGAGCCGAGGCCGGAGCAGTTTCCAGGAGGACACTCCCATGAGCGCTCTCATGGGTGAAGAGCAAACCCTGCAAGAATTCACAGGGTGGGACGAGGCTGGAATTCTGTGGGTAGAAAATATCCAATCTCTCCAAGAGCTTAAGTGGAAAGGGTTTGAAACAGAGAGGAGTAAAATCGTACAGGAACAACAACAAAAAAATAGATCTCCACACAAAAAGCACCGTGGTCAAGGGAAGCAGGGCTTGGTTGGGGTGAAATCACTGAGAATTCTGTGCTGTGAGGTGGGAAAAGAAGGCACAAATACAGGGAGAGGAAAATGAAACACCACAGAGTTCTGGAGAAAGAATCACACAGGGCTTAAAGCCCATCCCATTCCACCCCCTGCCATTCCACACCTCCCGTTATCCCAGGGTGCTCCAAGCCCCGTCCAAGCAGCTCAGGGATGGAGACTGAGATCAGTAAAACATCAAAGAGCAGCAAAGTCCTTGTGCAGCTCCTCGGGACCGAGCGAGGACACCGGGAATTCTGGATTTAGAGCGAGGACAAAGCAGCAGCCACAACATCAGTGCATCCCCAGCTCCGTCCCCGTTCCCAACCCCGAATACGGCACTGCTGGAGCAGCAGCTGGAAAAACTCCCAACCCCGTCCCAGCCCAAACCGGGAAAACTCCAAACCCGAGAATTCCTCATTTCCCCCCTTGTCCATCTGTTGGCTCCTGGAACTGGATTCTTCTTGCAGCCACACACGAGGTTTTCCAGGAGTTTTCCCGGCCGTTCCCAAAGTTCTGTGCCGACTTCCTGCGGCGCCGAGGTTCTTGTCTCACCATCGCCGATGCCGTCACGGGGTTTTGTTTTCCAAGCTGACTCCAGCTGAAGTTTTTCCACGAGCAGAGGTTCACACTGAGATCACAGCTCGAGGAATAAACCTTACAGGGAATGACCAAACACGGGTGCAGGAGAGGAGGATTTTCCAGCACAATTCCCGGAGTTTGTTCCCATCTGGGTGTGAGTTCTTTTGAGGAATCATTTACAAACTCCTCAGGCCCAGGAGAAACACGAATCCTATTAATCCTCTCCAAGCAAACAATAACCAGATTCCCACCAGTCAGCATTCCCAAAATTCCAGCCTCTCACCCAATATTCCTCCTCCCTCCATAAATTAAATTGGATTTCAACAGGAGCTGCATGTGAAGCCAAGTTTGTTCCAGAGGGTTTCCAAACAAATGTGAACCAACATTCCCCAAGCCACCTCCTGCCTTTCCATTTGGGTTTTCTCCAGAACTCCCAGCACTGGAGGACAAAAATTCCCTCTAAGCCCATCCCTGTGGGAAGCACTTGGAGAAGGAACACTGTCAAAGCCACCCATCACCAGGACAACCACGAATGGATCAGCAGAGGAAATCTGAAACACCACCAACCTTAATTCCACGGATCAGGAATCTCCCAAAGGAGACACAAAACCAGAATTCCCACAGGATGAGTTTTTACCTCTCCAGGTATTTCCAGGTGCTGCATCTCACGTGGACACCTGGGAGCAGGGAAGCTCCCGCAGTGGGATCGGGAATAACAACTCACCTCTGCAAACCCCAGCTCGTCAGCCTGGCCAGGGATGGGATCCAGGCTGGGAAAGACTTGGAGCAACCTGGTTTATGGAAAATGTCCCCATCCATGGCAGGGGGTGGCATTGGATGGGACTGGAGGTCCCTTCCCACCCAAAACAGTCCAGGATTCCAGGAAGGGCTGTGGACATGGATCTCTTGAGTGACCTTTCCAAAGGAAATGCTGGAAATGCTTCTAAAGAAATGCCAAGATGGAGGAAACAATGTTCTGGAGATATCAGGGAGAGCCTCACCTTCCTCTTCCAGGCAGCTTTGTTTGGGAAGTGTTGGAGCCTGGGAAGCGCCGCTGCTGGGACAGGGACACCACAGCAGGGACCAGGCTCCGAGCTGGGGCTGCGGCGACACCGAACGGAAATCGGGCGGAATCATGGAATGGTTTGGGTGGGAAAAGTGCTCAAATCCCACCCAATCCCACCCCAGATCAGGGATACTTCCACCACCCCAGGCTGCTCCAAGCCCCAACATCCAAACTGGCCTTGGGCACTGCCAGGGATCCAGGGGCAGCCACAGCAAATCTGGGAATTCCAGCCCAGCCTCTCCCCACCCTCCCAGCCAGGAATTCCTTCCCAAGATCCCACCCAAATCTCCTTTTTCCCATTTGAGGCCATTCCCTGTGTCCTGTCCCTCCATCCCTCATGTCCCCAGTCCCCCTCCAGCTCTCCTGGAGCCACTTTAAGCCCCGGAAGGGGCTCTGAGCTCTCCCTGGAGCTTCCCCTTCTCCAGGAGAACATTCCCAGCTGACCCCTGGGAATGGCAATCCCAGAACTTCAGAGCACAACTCAAAAGCCGAACGACGCCTTCCTTGCTTTCCCTTCAACCTCCTCCCTCCATTTTTCCAGGCTTCCCAATCCGGATGGAGAAATGGAAAGTTCTGGATTTTAAGCCCTCCCTGGTGTTTGCAGTGCCTGCACAGGGTTGCCCTGCAGAAAGAGACAGATCCAGAGCAAGAATTCCTGCACGGAGGAAAAGGGCAAGGAAACTGCAACAGCACAGAATCCTGGAATTATTCCAGCTGGAAAACACCTTTGGGATCATCCACTTCAAGCTGTGCCCGATGCCCACCCTGGCACTCAGTGCCACATCCAGGAATTCCTTGGACACCTCCAGGGATGGGGATTCCAAACCTCCCTGGGTGCTTCCAAGGCTTGACCACCCTTTCCATGAGGAAATTCCTGATGGTGTCCAACCTGAGCCTCTTCCCTCTTTTCCTGTTATTCCCTGGGATCAGATCCTAAATCCTCCTCCCTGTCAGGGAGTTGTGGAGAACCACAAGGTTCCTCTGGAGCCTCTTTTTCTCCGGGAACCTCAGGAGAAGGCAGAAGTGAATTTCTCCCGTTACAGAGAAGATTCATCCAAAAGGAAATTCCAAAAGGAGAATTTCCTGATTTTTCCCTATAAATAGCATGGAATTTTCTGGCTCTGTGCTAAGCCCAGAGCAGATAAACAAAGCTGGAAGCAAAGCTGCTGTGCCTTTCCAAGAGCTTTTCCAGAACTGACCACATCCCCACGGATCTGACCGTGTCCAGTCCCAAGACCTGCATCTCCTTTGGAGATTCCCTGCTCTTCCTTTGTTTGATGGCAAAATCTTGGAATATTTTGGAAAGTCCTGAATTTTCCTCCTCCTTCAACACCACAATGGCATCCAGAGGGTGCTGGAGAATTCCTCATCCACAGCAGCCCAGATGTTCTCTCATCAAGATCAGGACTTGGATAGGGCATTCCCAGCCCTTTTCCTGCATTTGGGAATTCCTTCCCGTGATTCCGGATGGCTCTGGGCACTTCACCACCATCTGGATCTCTGGGATTTTTGTCACCTCCAGACTTCCCCTTGCCAGCACAACCCCACCTGGAGGGGACATCCCGGTTCCAGCAGGAGCTCCTGGATTTCCCGGGTTATCCGTGGTGTCCATCCTTATTATCCCTCCATCCCGGGATCTTCCAGCTCCTCCGGCACGGCCCAAATCTAGAAGAGCACAACAGATCCGGGTGGTCTGGCATTCCAGGTGGTCTGGCATTCCAGGAGGTCTGGCATTCCAAGTTCTGCAATTCCAGCAGGATCACCTGCCCACTCAGGCAAAAATTCCCAAGATTTTAGAAGTAAAAGCAACTCCAAGCAAAATCCTCCCAGCTCCAGATCCAGCAGGATATCGACTGGGATCGGTGGATTTGGAATTCCAAGAGCCAGGATCACTGGGAACGTTCCAGCCACACCAGGACATACAAGGGATCAGGATGTGGTCTGGAGGATGAGGAGGAAGAGGAAGGCAGAATGGGAATGGTCCTGGAGCACCTGGATAATGGGAAGAGGACAAATCCCAGCCCGGAAATTTGGATTTCCCAAGAAAAAGAGAACAGCAAAAGGCTGAGCTGGAATTGTAAAGCCTGAATGAAAGCAGATCCTAAAAAAAGGACCAGGATGGGAAAGAAAACACTTGAGTAAGAAAATTCCTGGGATGAGATAAAACCATGGGGGAAAAAGGGACCCAAAACCCAAAGAAAATTATTCCTCCTGAAAGCCAAACTCCCATTTTCCCACTCCTCCATCCCAGTTTTCCTATGGAAAAGGACATTTTGGAGTATCCCTTCAGCCACTCCAAGCCAATTCCCAGTCCAGGGAAAGCCAAACTCAGCTCCCAAATCCCAAACAAAACTGCCAGCAAAAGTGAATTCCATCCCTACCTGAGCAAAACATCAACACCAGCATGGAATCTACTGGAATATTCCCAAATTTCTGCCCCATCCCAGGCTTTGGGGCAGGAGGTTTTTATCCAGAACCAAAAAAAGAAAAAAAAAAAAAAAGCCAAAACCAGGACACGCCTTTCAGCCAGGAATTCCTGAAACAGGACCAAAATTGGGTATTTTAACACCAGGAATCTTCCTCAAATTCCACTTTCAGAGCAGCATGAAGTTTGATAAATCTATTTAAACACAGGCAACAAGTCCCTGACACCATCACCAACATTCCTGCCTAAAATTCCCCCCAAAAAAGCCCAGATTCCATGCAGAATATTTAACTGATGGCAAGGAAGTAGGAAAATAGGTTTTATTTACCTCCAAAAGTGAAAGATAAAAGGGAAACACCCGGATGAGCTCCTTGTCTGGCAGCAAAAACAACCCCAAAAATTAGGGAAGGAAAAAGAAGGAAGAGAAGATCTCCAGGCTTTGGAAGCCTTTGGAAAACCCCACCTTTGGATAAATATTCTCAATTTCAGCAGAATTTGGGGAAGAAGAGGCTGGGCTTGTCCCTTCTATCCCCACACCCCAGAGGCAGATTTAAACAAGGAAAAAGAAATTAAAAATGAAATTCAGGATACTCCTTTTCCTTGGAGAATGTCTTATCCCAAAGAAAATCATGAGCTCATGTCAGATCCACCCTCTCTGATCTTCCCAGCAGCTGATTTAAGGTTTTAGATGTCCGGGAAAGCAGAGAAAGAAGCCAAAAACCCCAAACCCACAACATTTAAACATCAATTCTGGGCTGGAATGAGATTTTGGGGGGTTGGTTTGGATTCTGAGTAAAAAAAAACTATTAAGTTTTATGTAAAAACTCTTAGAGTTTACCCTATAAAGAGATTTTTAAAAAAAATTAAAGTAACAACGTTCATTGCATTTCTGGTTTCAAATAACACGAAAAATATCCAAGGAGCCCATGCTTAAATTGCATTTTAAAAAAGGTTAAATCCCCCGAAAGAGGAAGTTCCTGCAAACCACGTGATGCTACAGAGCTACAACACTCAACCTTCCCTAAAAATCATTTTTCTTCGGGTATTTTACCCAATTCTGCTCAATTATTCGCGTTTTAAAACACAAAAAAAAAAGGGGAAATCCACTTTTTTAACCCCCAACCACGAGGAGGTGCCTGAGGTCACGTCCAGGTGCTGAGGTGCAAACCCAACCTGGCATTGCTCTATTTAGAATCAATTTTAATTTAACCCAAAACCACAACTCCCAACACCCATATCCCAACCGTTTTAAGGTAAAAATATTGAATTTATGGATTTAGAGGCTTGAGTGAGGATTAAATGAAGGCTTTGAGTGTTGTTTGACGTACAGGGAAATGGAAGGAGGACCAGGGTTGAAACAGCGTAAAGCCGGGATTGAATTATCTAAAATAGCTAAAAACCCATATTTAGATCCGAGTATAAAATTTATATAAAATGTGTATAAAATGCGTATAAAATGTGTATAAAACGCGGCCAATCCCTTGCGGGGCTGCGCTGCAGCTCTCTGCTTACGGGGCGGCTTTATCCGCGTGCCGAAAAAAAAAAGAATCACAGATTAACGACAAAAGGGACAACAAAGGAAAGGAATAAAGGAGAAAGGATTAAAAAAATTAATAATAAATCCCCACAGCCCCAAGCTCCTCATGAGGGCCCCTCACACCCCCCCCCCCCACCGCCGCCATTACACGCGTCCCCCTCGGGGGGGGGGGGGGGGGGCGGCCGCCGCTCGCCTCCTACCTCGGCACCGCCGCTTTCCCCGCGTCCCCCGCCGCCGGGACAGCCGGGATGAAGCCCTAAAAGCGGGGAGAGAACCAGAGAACCCTAAAAGCGGGGAAAAAAAACCCTAAAAGTGGGGAAAGCGCCCCAAAAGCAGCGGGGGGAGAGCGCCGGGAGCGGCGGGCACGGAAGGACGCTGGGCGCTCTGCGCATGCGCGGGGGCAGCGGCAGCGCGGGTTATGGCGCGCGCGGCCGTGTGCAAAGCGAAGCCCCGCCCCCCGCGCCCCCCCCGCTATAAAAAGGCGGCGGCAGCGCGCGCTGCCTCAGAGCGGCGCTGGCGTCCGCGGGGTTCGCTTCTCCGCTTTCGGCCTTTTATTGCCGTTTTTGGCGCTTCTGTGGTTGTTTTTTTGGGGTTTTTTTTGTAAATAATAACAATGTTATTTGAGGGCAGCGTGTTCTGCCCTCAGTTATCGAGCCTGCTCCTTGCGGTGCCCTCGTTGCGTTGCTGTGTGTAGCACAGCGCTTCCCGCCCTGCTGCCGTGAGGGACCGGCAGCTGATTAACTAATTAACACTTAAAACCTTCATCTCATCCTTATTCAGGCGTTCAATCCATAAATTCAGCGTTTTTACGTGGAAAAAAAATGGGATCTGGCTGTTGGGAGTTGTTGGTTTGGGTTAAAATTGGGTTTAAATAGAGCAATTCCAGCCTGAGGTTGGGTTTGCAGCTCGGCCTCCCTCAGCAGCAACGTGGATTTATTCCAAATTTCTCTTCAAGGTGTTCTGGGCCTTATGGAAATACAATTTCCCAAGTAATTCCAGAAAAAAAAACCAAAAACATTACGTATCTGAGGCACTGACATCCATGAGGATTATTGGGATGGATTTTCCATCCTTGGAACGACCAAGGAAAGGAATTGGAGCGACCTGAGATAGTGGGAATTGTCCCTGTCTGTGGATGGGGTGGAATTGTTGGGATTTAAAATCCTTTCCAAACTATTCCAGGATTCTGGAGCCAGGCTGGGAAAACTGGGAATGTTCCCCTGGAGAAGGGAAAATTCCAGGGAATGCTCAGAGTGCCTGAAGTTCCCCTGAAATTCCCTTGAAATTCCCTTGAAAATCCCTTGAAATTCCCTTGAAGTTCCCTTGAAATTTCCTTAAAATCCCCTTAAAATTCCCTTGAAATTTCCCTTGAAGTTCCCTTGAAATTCCTTTGAAATTCCCTTGAAGTTCCCTTGAAATCCCCCTTGAAATTTCCCTTGAAATTCCCTTGAAATTTCCTTAAAATTCCCTTGAAATCCCCTTTAAATCCCCCTTGAAATTCCCTTAAAATTTCCTTAAAATTCCCTTGAAATCCCCCTTGAAATTCCCTTGAAATTTCCTTAAAATTCCCATGAAATCCCCTAGAAATTTCCTTAAAATTCCCTTGAATTTCCCCAAATCCCACAGCAGGGATGGCACCGGCCCCGCCCCATCCCACACCCCTTTTCCAGGGAATTCTGAGGGAATTTTGGAGCTCCTGGAAGGTGGAATTTTGGGTTCCCACAGCCCAGTGGGGCTGGATTTTCCCAAAAAAGGGAGAATCCCAAAATTCCTGCATCCAATTCCCAGCTGAATTTGGGGGTGAGGAGAAGATTTTGGGGTGCAACCAGCAAAAAAAAAAGGGATTTTGGGGGGTTGGGGCGGGAATTTGGGAATTCTCCGCCTGGAAAAGCTTTTCCAGCCCCGCCGGGCGGGTCCCCGTCCCTGGGGCTCGGTGGCACTTGGGGACACGCGGTGGCCTCGGGGTAGTGGTGGCGCTGGAGGCTCTGGCAGCTGCTGGCCCCAATTAAGAAGTCATTAAGTAATTAAGTCATTAAGTCATTATTGACTCCTCAGGTGGCTCCGGGGGTCGCGGTGCTCTCAGCGATGTCCCCAAGGTGTGACAGCAGATGGGGACACCGGCCCGAGGGGACAGCGCTGCGCGACAGTGGCGCCGGGGCGGGGACAGAGAGGGGACAGAGAGGGGACACAGAGGGGACAGAGAAGGGACAGCCACCCCCGTGTCACCGCTGGGGACAGGGGACAGCCACCCCCGTGTCACTGTTGGGGACAGAGAGGGGACAGCCACCCCCGTGTCACCTCTGGGGACAGGGGACAGCCACCCCCGTGTCACCGCTGGGGACACAGAGGGGACAGCCACCCCCGTGTCACTGCTGGGGACACAGAGGGGACAGGGGACAGCCACCCCCGTGTCACCGCTGGGGACAGGGACAGGGGACAGCCACCCCCGTGTCACCGCTGGGGACACAGAGGGGACAGGGGACAGCCACCCCCGTGTCACCGCTGGGGACAGGACAGGGGACAGGGGACAGCCACCCCCGTGTCACCGCTGGGGACAGGACAGGGGACAGGGGACAGCCACCCCCGTGTCCCTGTTGGGGACACCAGCCCCGTGTCCCTGTTGGGGACACCAGCCGCTGTCGCTGTCCCCGTGGCCGTGCCCACGTGCGGTGCCAGCCCAGCCGCTGGGTGACATTTGTGTGACATTCCTGTCACCGCCGGCCGCGTGTCCATGCGACATTCCCGGCCCGGCTCGGTGGCCCTCGGTGACCTCGGTCCCCTCCTGTCCCCTCCTGTCCCCCCCTGTCCCCTCCTGTCCCCCCAAACCCCACAGGACATTTGTCCCCAAGTGCCACCGCAGCCCCCCCGGAGTGTCCCCAGCCCCCTGTCACCCCGAGGTGCCACCCCCTTGTCCCCTCAGCGTCCCCCGCGCTATTTCTGTCCCTTGCGGTGACACCGCTGTCCCCAACCATACAAGGAGCCCGCGGGTGCCTCGGGGGGGTGGGGTGGCACTTTGTCCCCGAGGTGTCGCCTTCTGGGTGGCCCGGTGCCGGTGACACGGGGATTGTCACCTGCCGCTGCCTGGGGACACTTTGTGGTGTTTGTCCCCGCGGTTTGGGATTAGCGCGGCTGAGGGGCGGGGACAGAAATGGCCCTTGGGGACACTGCTGGGGACACTGCTGGGGACACTGCTGGGGACAGTGCTGGGGACACTGCTGGCCCTTGGGGACACTGCTGATGACACTGCTGGCCCTTGGGGACACTGCTGGGGACACTGCTGGGGACAGTGCTGGGGACACTGATGGCCTTGGGGACAGTACTGGGGACACCGCTGGTCTTGGGGACACTCCTGGCCCTTGGGGACACTGCTGGGGACAGTGCTGGCCTTGGGGACAGAAACGGCCCTTGGGGACACTGCTGGGGACACTGCTGGGGACACTGCTGGGGACACCACTGGCCTTGGGGACACCCCTGGTCTGGGGACACTCCTGGCCCTTGGGGACACTGCTGGGGACACTGCTGGCCTTGGGGGCAGAAACAACCCTTGGGGACAGTGCTGGGGACACCACTGGTCTTGGGGACACTCCTGGCCCTTGGGGACACTGGTGGGAACACTGCTAGCCCTTGGGGACACCGCTGGCCTTGGGGACAGAAATGGCCCTTGGGGACAATGCTGGGGACACCACTGGCCTTGGGGACACTCTTAGCCGTTGGGGACACTGCTGGGGACACTCCTGGCCCTTGGGGACACTGCTGGGGACAAAAGCTGGCCTTGGGGACATTGCTGGGGACACCACTGGCCTTGGGGACACTGCTGGGGACACTGCTGGCCCTTGGGGACACTGCTGGCCTTGGGGACAGAAACGACCCTTGGGGACACTGCTGGGGACACCACTGGCCTTGGGGACACTGCTGGCCCTTGGGGACACTGCTGGCCTTGGGGACACTCTTAGCCCTTGGGGACACTCCTGGCCCTTGGGGACACTGCTGGCCTTGGGGACACCGCCCTCCCTCCCCCCCCCTTTGTCCCCAAGCCCCGGCGGGATTGTCCCCACCCCGCGGGGACACCGGGGACATCCCGCCCCACACTGGGGGGGCCGGACCCCGCACGTGGGGAGGGGACAAACCCCAAAAGCTCCTCGGGGTGACCCCAAAACTGCGCCCGGAGCCCCAAAACCGATCCCCGCACCCCAAAACCGATCCCCGCACCCCAAAACTGCGCCCGGAGCCCCAAAACCGATCCCCGCACCCCAAAACCGATCCCCGCACCCCAAAACTGCCCACGGGGCCCCAAAACTGCGTCTGGAGCCCCAAAACCGATCCCCGCACCCCAAAACTGCGCACGGGCCCCAAAACTGTTCCCCGCACCCCAAAAGCGATGCCGGCACCCCAAAACCGATCCCCGCACCCCAAAACTGTTCCCCGCAGCCCAAAACTGCGCATGGGGCCCCAAAACCGATCCCCGCACCCCAAAACCGATCTCGGCACCCCAAAACTGCGCCCGGAGCCTCAAAACCGATCCCCGCACCCCAAAAGTGCTCCCTGCACCCCAAAACTGCCCATGGGGTGTCCAGGGAGTCCAGGAGACCCCAAAACTGCGCCCCCCACCCCAAAACTGTTCCCCGCACCCCAAAACCGATCCCCGCACCCCAAAACTGCGCACGGGGCCCCAAAACCGATCCCCGCACCCCAAAACTGTTCCCCGCACTCCAAAACTGTGCCCGGAGCCCCAAAACTGCATCCGGAGCCCGTAAACCGATCCCCGCACCCCAAAACCGATCCCCGCACCCCAAAAGCGCTCCCTGCACCCCAAAACTGTCCATAGGGTGTCCAGGGAGTCCAGGAGACCCCAAAACTGCGTCCCCCACCCCAAAAACCCCAGCCCGGAGCAGGAACGGTTTTGGGGTCACCCCAGGGCCGGGGGGACATTTTGGCTCCCTCTTTTTTCCATGGGGTCCTCCCGGGATCCCCAAAATTCGGGGCTTCCCAAAATCGGGATTCCCAAAATTCGGGATCCCGAAAATTCGGGGGTCCCCAAAATTCGGGGTTGCCGAAGTTTGGAATCCTCAAAATTCGGAAATCCCCAAAGTTCGGGGTTCCGAAAATTCGGGGATTCCCGAAATTCGGGGTTCCCAAAATCCGGGATCCTCAAAATTCGGGGTTCCCAAAATTCAGAATTCCCAAAATCTGGGGTTCCCAAAATCCGGGATCCCCAAAATTGGGATCCTCAAAATTCAGAATTCCGAAAATCCGGGGATCCTCAAAATTCGGGGATCCCCAAAATTCGAGATCCTCAAAATTCAGAATTCCCAAAAACCGGGGTTCCCAAAATCTGGATTCCTAAAATCGGGGTTCCCAAAATCTGGGATCCCCCAAATCCGGGGATCCCCAAAATTAGGATCCTCAAAATTCGGGTTTCCCCAAAATCGGGATCCCCAAAATCCGGAATTCCCAAAATTCGGGAATCCCCAAAATTAGGATCCTCAAAATTCGTGTTTCCCCAAAATCGGGATTCCCAAAATCCACGGATCCTCAAAATTCGGAAATCCCCAAAATTCGGGATTCCCAAAATCCGGGGTTCCGAAAATCCGGGGATACCCAAAATTCAGAATTCCCAAAATTCGGGGATCCCCAAAATCGGATTACCCAAAATTCGGGGTTCCCAAAATTCGGGATCCCCAAAATTGGGATCCTCAAAATTCGGGGTTCCCCAAAATCTGGATTCCCTAAATTCGGGGTTCCCAAAATTCATAATTCCCAAACTCGGGATTCCCAAAATTCAGAATTCCCAAAATCCGGGATCCCAAAATTCGGGGATCCCCAAAATCCGGGACCGCCTGAAGCTGCCAAAACCCCAAACCCGCCCCAAACCCGCCCCAAACCCGCCCCAAAGCGCGCGGGGAGAATTTGGGGACCCCCCTGAGGATGAAATTGGGGTTCACTCACCGTCCCAGGGGGTCCGGGGGGGTCGTGGGGGGACCCCGAATTTTGGGGGGCGCGGAGGAGGCGCCGCCACCCCCCGGCATGGCGGGATCGGGGTCGGGATTTTGGGATCGCGCTTTTGGGATCGCGCTTTTGGGATCGTCACCGCGGGGAGGCGGCGCTGGGGCACCCGCGGGGGGGATTTTGGGGAGGGGACACCCCCAAAATTGGGTCTCGTGGTTATTGGGGTGCGGGGTTGAGGGAATCCCCCCCCGCGGTCACCCCAAAAGTGCGAGACCCCCAAAAACCAACTTTAGGGGCGCTCCCCGTTGTGGGGTTTGGGGTTTGGGGGGGGGGGCCACTTGGAGGTGGCAGCAAAATTTGGGGTCCCCCCTCCCCTGCTCAATTTGGGGTGCGGGGAACCCCCCCCAGTTCCTCACCCAAATTTTGGGGTGCAGGGTTGGAGAAACCCCCTCCACTGTTCCTGATCCCAAATTTTGGGGTTGAGGGGATTAAATCCCCCCCCCCGTTCTTGACCCAAATTTTGGGGGTGCGGGGCTGGGGATCCCCCCCCCCCGTTCCTGACCCCAATTTTGGGGTGCGGGGCTGGATCCCCCCCTGTTCCCGACCCCAAATTTTGGGGGTGCGGGGCTGGATCCCCCCCTGTTCCTGACCCCAAAACTTCAGGGCCCCCCCTCGTTCCTGACCCCAGTTTTGGGGTGCGGGGCTGGGTCTCCCCCCGTTCCCGACCCCAAATTTTGGGGTGCGGGGCCCCCCTTTTTCTGGACCCCAATTTTGGGGTGCAGGGCTGGGGAAAACCCCCCTGTTCTTGACCCAAATTTTGGGGTTCAGGGATGGATGTCCCTCGTTTTTGACCCCAAATTTGGGATGCGGGGCCCCCCTTTCGTTTCTGGCCCCAATTTGGGGGTGCAGGGCTGGATCCCCCCCCATTCCTGACCCAAATTTGGGGTGCGGGGCCGAGTCCCCCTTCACGGTGTCCCCCCACCCCCAAATTTGGACCCCCCCCCCCAAAATTTGGGCCCCCCCCTTCCATAACCACGCGCAGCCCCGCCCCCTCCCCGTGTTTACATCTTCCACCCAATCACCGCGCTTCTACCAACGCGCCCCCACGCAGGAGCGGATTTGTTACGCTTCCTCCCATTGGCGGAACCGCCTGTCAATCATTCTCCATCCCGGGAGGGGGGCGGGGCTCTCGGTGTTATTTACATCGCGCGCGGCCCCGCCCCCCGCGCGCTGCCCCACGTGGGCGACGCGTGCGCTCAGCCAATCAGCGCCGCCGGCGGCGGCCAGTCCGGAGCGTCGTTAGGTGGGTGGGATTAACCTCGTGATTGACAGCGGCGCGGCGCAATAGCAACGCGCTTTCCATGCGTGGTGCCCAATCAGAGCGGTGAGGGGCGGGGCCGCGCGGCGGTGCTGGCCAATGGGAAGTGTGGGTGTGGCGGCGGCGGAGCGGGGAGCGGCACCGGCCGGGCCCGAGGTACCGGGGGGGGGCCGGGCGGGACAGCGGGACCGGGGCCGACCGGGGGGTTCGGGGGGTTCGGGGGGACCGGGGGCTGCCGAGGCCGGGCCGGGCCCCGCTCGGGCTCCTGGCGCGGAGCCCCCGGGAGCTGCTCCCGGCACCCCAGAACGGCCCCCGGAGTGCGCCCGGTGTGGGCCGGGAGCGGCTCCTGTTCTCCGTTCCCATTCCCAATCCCGTTCCCGATCCTATTGCTGTTCCCAATCCCTTTCCCATTCCCATTCCCCTTCCCAATCCTGTTCCCATTCCATTCCCGTTTCCAATCCCGATCCCGTTCCCATTCCCAATCCCGTTCCCATTCCTGTTCGCTGTCCCAGACCCATCCCCGTTCCCAATCCCATTTCTGTCCCTATTCCCAATCCCAATCCTGTTCCCATTCCTGTTCCTTGTCCCATTCCCATCCCTGCTCCCAGTCCTGTTTCCTGTCCCATTCCTGTCCCTATTCCCAGTCCCATTCCCTTTCCCAATCCCATTCCTTTTCCCGTTCCCATCCCTATTCCTGTTCCCGTTCCATCCCTGTTTCCAATCCTGTTCCCATTCCCATTCCTGTCCCTATTCCCATTCCCATTCCATTCCCATTCCCAATCCCATTCCCATTCTTATCCCCGTTCCCAATCCCATTCCCAATCCTGTTCACATTCCTGTTCCGTGTCCTATTTTCATTCCCATCCCCAATCCCAATCCCAATCCCAATCCCATTCCCATTCCATTCCCCCTCCATTTCCCATGGCTCCCCCAGCCCGTGGCTCCCTCACATTTGGGGGAATTCTCTGCCCCAAATTCCCCCTCCAGCCGGGATTTGGGATATTCCTGCCCCGCTCCCATGGGATGGTTGGGATAGTTGGGATATTTCTGCCCCATTCCCATGGGATATTTGGGATTTGGGATATTCCTGCCCTGTTCCCATGGGATATTTGGGATTCTGCCCCATTCCCATGGAATATTTGGGATAGTTGGGATTTGGGATATTCCTGCCCTTTTCCCATGGTATATTATGGATATTTCTGCCCCGTTCCCATGGGATAGTCGGGATTTGGGATATTTTGGATTCTGCCCCATTGCCATGCAATATTTGGGGTATTTTCCATGCTAGCCCAGGAGGGGATACCAGGCTGGGCATCCAGGATCCCAAATCCTGGGATTTGGGAAAAGCTCTCCCACTCTCCAGGGGATGTTTGGGATAAAAACTCCGGATAAAAACTCTGGGATTTGGAGCGTTATCCTGCAAACATCCACGTTCAGGGAATTTGGGGTTTTCATGGAATCCTGGAATGCTTTGGGGGAAAAAATCCTTAAATCCCATCCAGGGACGTTTTCCACCATCCCAGGTGGATCCAACCTGGCCTTGGACATTCCCAGGGATTCTTTGGGAATTCTGGCCCAGCCAGGAATTCCTTGCCAAGATCCCAGCCCAAGCTCCCCTTTCCCAGTGGGAGCCATTCCCTGGCTCCTGTCCCTCCATCCTTGTCCAGGAAATTCCCTGGAATTTTCCCTTCTCCAGGGGAACATTCCCAGCTCTCCCATCGTCCCTGACATCATCTTCCATTCCCAGACTCCCAAAACTTCCCAAACTTTGGCGTTTTGGGGTTGGGAATGATCCTTTTCCAGGATAACCCAGGCATGGATGGATGGAGGGATGGATGGATCCATGGATTGATGGATTGATGGGTCAATGGATCCATGGATTGGTGGATCCATGGATTGATGAAATTAATGGATCAATGGATTAATGGATGATGGATTGATGGATCCATGGATGGATGGATTTATGGACTTATGCATTGATGGATCCATGGATTTATGGATCAGTGGTTCCATGGATTGATGGATAATTGATCCATAGATCCATGGACTGGTGGATCCATGAATTGATTGAATTGATGTATCAATGGATCTATGAATTGGTGGATTGACAGATCCATGGATTGGTGGATCCATGCATTGATTGAATTGATGGATCAATGGATTGATGGATCCATGCATTGATTGAATTGATGGATTGATAGATTGATGGATCCATGGATTTATGGATCAATGGTTCCATGGATTTATGGACAGATCCATGGATATATGAATCCATGAACTGATGGATCAATGGATTGGTGGATGGATGGATCCATGGATTGGTGGATCCATGAATTGATTGAATTGATGGATCCATGGATCCATGGACTGATGGATCCATGGATGGATGTAATGATGGATCCATGGATGGATGGATTCATGGATGGATCCATGGATTGATGGATCGATGGATCGATTTATGAATTGATGGATTTATGGGTCCATGGATTGGAGGATTGACAGATCCATGACTTGATGAATCAATGGATCCATGGATTGATGGATCAATAGTTCCATGGATAGATGGATTTACAAATCCCTAAACTGATGGATCAATGGATTTATGGATTGATGGATCCATGCATTCCCAAATTCCTGAATTCCCTCATCCCAGAGTCCCCAAGGATGAATGGCTCCGAGCTCGCCAGCACCACGGCGTCCAATCCCAAATCCAAGGAGGATCCGGCTGGGAATGGGCACGAGGAGAAGGAGAAGAATCCCTTCGCCGAGTACATGTGGATGGAGAACGAGGAGGACTTCAACCGGCAGGTGAGATTCCAGAGCCGGGAATTCCCGGGATTTGGGATCAGCCTGGGGGGGTTCCCAGAGATTCCCATATCCAGGAATTCCTGGGATTTGGGATCAGCCTGGGGGTTCTCAGACATTCCAGAATTCTTGGGATTTGGGTTCAGCCTGGGGGGATTCCCAGAGATTCCCACAGCTGGAAATTCCCAGAGATTTCCATAGTTGGGAATTCTCAAGATTTGGGATCAGCCTGGGGGGATTCCCAGAGATTCCCATATCCAGGAATTCCTGGGATTTGGGATCAGCCTGGCATTGATTCCCAGAGATTCCGAAATCCACAAATTATTTGGATTCAGGTCAGATTTGTGCCTGGAGTGATTCCCAGAGATTTCCACAGCTGGGGATTCCCAGGATTTGGGATCAGCCTGGGGTGATTCCCACATTCCCATATCCAGGAATTCCTGGGATTTGGGTTCAGCCTGGGGGGATTCCCAGAGATTCCCATATCCAGGAATTCCTGGGATTTGGGTTCAGCCTGGCATTGATTCCCAGAGATTCCGAAATCCACAAATTATTTGGATTCGGGTCAGATTTGTGCCTGGAGTGATTCCCAGAGATTTCCACAGCTGGGAATTCCCAGGATTTGGGATCAGCCTGGGGTGATTCCCACATTCCCATATCCAGGAATTCCTGGGATTTGGGTTCAGCCTGGGGGTGATTCCCAGAGATTCCCACATCCAGGAATTCTTGGAATTCGGGATCAGCCTGGGGTGATTCCCAGACATTCACACATTCAGGAATTCTTGGGATTTGGGTTCAGCCTAGGGGCATTCCCAGAGATTCCCATAGCTGGGAATTCCCAGGATTCTCAGAGATTCCCATAGTTGGGAATTCCCAGGATTCAGGATCAGCCTGGGGGCATTCCCACATTCCCATATCCAGGAATTCCTGGGATTTGTGTTCAGCCTGGGGGTGATTCCCAGTTCCGTGTGTATCCATAGGGAAAACGATTTGGGAATGTTGTGCTTTGATGGGAAAATGTGGCTCAGGGCAGAGTGTTGGATTTGCCTGGAAAAAAGCCGGAAAAAAGCTGGAAAAAAATCCCTTTGGTCCTTCCTGAGGGGTGGTGGCACCACCATTCCCTTCTCCCGAGGTTTTGGGATTCTCCTTCCCTTTCCTTGCAGGAATTCCTTCCCAAATCCCAGATCAATTCCAGTTTTCCAATGGGAAACCATTCCCTGTATCCTGTCCTTCCATCCCCACTCCTGGAACCCCTTTGGGAATGCTGAGAATTCCCTGGATTTTCCAGGTGAACATGGAAAAGCTCTGGCTTTCCCCAGCATTTCGTGGATCAAAATTTTTGAGGATTGGCTCCTCTTGGAGTCTCCTAAATCCTGAAAAAAACAGGAAAATGGGAAGAGCTGTGATTCCCTTCCACATCCCTGCCTGGGCAGCTCTGGGAATTCCAGGCTGGATCACATCCACCATTCCTGGAGCAATTCCCAGGAAAAAAGGAGGCTCAGGGACCTTCTGGAGCTCCACAATTCCCAGACAGGGGGAGCCGGGTGGGAAAAATCGCGGAAAAAAAAATTCATGGAAAAATCACGGGACAATCATGGGAAAAAATGGGAAAATCATGGGAAATCAGTCAAGGGAAAATCATGGAAAAATCGGGAAAATCACGGTAAGATCATGGGAAAATCATGGAAAAATCGGGAAAATCACAGTAAGATCATGGGAAAATCACGGAAAAATAATGGGAAAACAGTAATGGGAAAATCACAGGAAAGTCACAGGAAAATAATGGAAAAATCATGGGAAATCAGTCATGGGAATATCATGGGAAAATCACAGGAAAATCGTGGAAAAATCATGGGAAATCAATCATGGGAAAATCATGGGGAAATCACAGGAAAAATAATGGGAAATCAATAGTGGGAGAATCATGGAAAAATCATGGGAAAATCAAAGGAAAAATAATGGGAAATCAATAGTGGGAAAATCATGGAAAAATCATGGGAAATCAATCATGGGAAAATCATGGGAAAATCATGGGAAAATCACGGGACAATCATGGGAAAATCATGGAAAAATCATGGGAAATCCATCATGGGAAAAGAGCCGGAATCCCCATTCCCGGTGGGATTTTGCTGGGACGGAAAGGATCTCCAAGGGCTTTTCCAACCTGGAGAATTCCATGGAGCTCTTCCTGTGGCAAATCCCGGGATTTCCTTCCCACGGAACGTCTCCGGCAGGTGGAGGAGGAGCTGCAGGAGCAGGAGTTCCTGGATCGCTGCTTCCAGGAGATGCTGGAGGAGGAGGAGCGGGATTGGTTCATCCCGGCGCGGGATCTCCCACAGGGAATGGGGCAGCTCCAGCAGCAGCTCCACGGCCTCGCCGTGGGCGACGGACACGGAGCCGAGGACATCCTGGTGAGGATCCCGGGAATTGGCTCGTCCTTGGAATTGTCCCATCCTTGGAATTCTCCTGTCCCTGGAATTGGCCCATCCTTGGATTTGTCCCATCCTTGGAATTCTGTCCCTAGAATTGTCCCATCCATGGAATTGTCCCATTCCTGGAATTCTGTCCTTGAAGTTGTCCAATCCTTGGATTTGTCCTATCCTTGGAATTCTGTTCCTGGAATTGACTAATCCTGGGAATTGGCCCATCCTTGGAATTGGCCTGTCCCTGGAATTCTGTCCTTCAAATTGCCCAATGCCTGGAATTGACCCATCCTTGGATTTGTCCCATCCCTCGAATTCTGACCCTGGAATTGTCCCATCCTTGGAATTGTCCAATGCCTGGTTTTGTCCCATCCTTGGATTTGTCCCATCCTTGGAATTCTCCCATCCCTGGAATTGACTAATCCCAGGAACTGGCCCATCCTTGGAATTCTCTTGTCCCTGGATTTGTTCCATCCTTGGAATTCTCCAATCCTTGGAATTCTCCCCCTGGAATTGTCCCATCCTTGAAAATGTCCAATCCTTGAAATTGTCCAATGCCTGGATTTGTCCCATCCCTGGAATTCTGACCCTGGAATTGACCAATCCTTGGAATTGACCAATCCCTGGAATTGTCCCATTCCTGGAAATCTGTCCCTGGAATTGACCAATCCCTGGAATTCTGTCCTTGAAATTGTCCAATGCCTGGAACTGTCCCATCCTTGGAGTTCTCCTATCCCTGGAATTGTCCATTCCCTGGAATTGTCCCATCCCTGGAATTCTGTCAGTGGAATTCACCAATCCCTGGAATTGGCCCATCCTTGGAATTGGCCTGTCCTTGGAATTCTGTCCCTGGAATTGACTAATCCTGGAAATTGGCCCATCCTTGATACTGCCTGTCCTTGGAATTCTCTTGTCCCTGGAATTCTCCTATCCCTGGAATTGTCCCTGGAATTGATCCATCCTTGAAATTGTCCCATCCTTGGAATTCTCCTGTTCCTAGAATTCTGTCCTTGAAATTGTCCCATTCCTGGAATTGGCCCATCCTTGGAATTCTCCAATCCCTAGAATTCTGTCTCTGGAATTGTCCCATCCCTGGAATTGCCCCACGATCCCTGGAAGTGTCCAAGGGCAGGCTGGATCCACCTGGAATATTTGGACTGGGATTGGGATTGGGATTGGATGGGATTGGGATGGGATTTAAAGATCTCTTCCCACCCAAACCATTCCACAATTCCATAAATTTTCTCTCCTCATGATCCCACTTCCCACAGAAACCCCAAATCCAACCCGAGCCCCCCAACCTTGGGAAACCCTTGACCCATCCCAGAAATCTGGGAATTCCTTGGGATGTGGGAAACCCCAACCCTGACAAATCCCATTCCCAATTCTTTTTTCCAGAGCAAAAGCAACTTGAATCCAGATGCCAAGGAATTCGTTCCCGGAGTGAAATACTGACCTTGGAAATTCAGGAATGGCCTGGCCAGAGACTGATTCCCTGCTCCAGGGAAAAGTTGGGACATGGGAAGAGCCCGGAGCAGCTCCAGCACCGGGATCTGCTCCAGCTCCAAGTATTTCTGGTTTTCCTTAGGTTGTTCTTTTTTTTTTTTTTTCCTGGCTTTTCCTCACTTTTTCTTGGCAGTTTTTGGCTTCCTGGGATTTGCGGTGACCCCACCAGCGGGAAAATCTTGGGGAAAATCATGGAAAAATCATGGGAAATCAATAGTGGAAAAATCATGGGAAAATCACGGGACAATCATGGAAAAAAATGGAAAAATCATGGGAAATCAGTAATGGAAAATCATGGGAAAATCTTGGGAAAAATAATGGAAAAATAATGGGAAATCAATAGTGGGAAAATAATGGAAAAATAACGGGAAAATCACAGGAAAATAATGGGAAAATAATGGAAAAATCACAGGAAAATCATGGGGAAATAATGGAAAATCATGCGAAAACCATGGAAAAATCATGGGAAATCAATAATGGGAAATCAATAATGGGAAAATAATGGAAAAATCACGGGAAAATCAAGAAAATGATGGGAAAATAATGGGAAATCAATAATGGAAAAATCATGGGAAAATCATGGGAAAAGCACAGTGAAATCATGGAAAAATAATGGAAAAATCATGGGAAATCGATAATGGGAAAATCAGAGAAAAATAATTGAAAAATCACAGGAAAATCAGGAAGATAATGGGAAAATAATAGGAAAATCACAGGAAAATCACAGAAAAATCGTAGGAAATCAATCGTGGGGAAATCATGGAAAAATAATGGGAAATCAATCATAGAAAAATAATGGGAAATCAGTCGTGGGAAAATCATGGAAAAATCACAGGAAAATAATGGAAAAATCATGGGAAATCAATAATGGGAAAACCAGATTTTCCAGATTTTTAGGGTTGGGAACTGGATTTTCCATGATCTTTTGGAATGTGATTTTCTGGAATGTGATTTTCCGGAATGTGATTTTCCCTGATTTTCTGGAATGGGATTTTTCTGGAATGGGATTTTTCCTGCTGGAAGTGAAGGGTCCCAAAGGTGCGATCCCGAAATCCCTCCATACGGAAGCTGAGCAGGGGGATCCTGCCAATTCCAGAGGTTTTTTTTTTAGGGAAACCTGGATTTCCCCAAATTCCTCTTCCCCTTAAGGAATTCCTCAGCTCATCCAACACTACAGCCCCAATTCCTCACGGGTGAAAATCCAAGGAAAACGGAATTCCTGGCGGAGAGGAGAGGGATCCTCTGTTGGGATGAGGGATATTATGGGATGTGGTGGGAATATCCTGATGCTGATCCCTTTTCCAAGGATCCTGGAGTGGGATCTGTGTCTCCATCAGAATTTGATCCTGGGAATTTCCTTCCCCATCCATGGGAGCTGCAGATCCCTAATTCCCAAATTAGGGAAGGCTCATAAATCCAGGGAAACCAGGAGCTCCTTGGGATTGGGAATCCCTGTCCAAGGAAATCAGGAACTTTTTGGGATTGGAAATCCCTCTCCAATGAGAGCAGGATCTTCCCAAGGTCAGAAATCCGTATCCAAGGAAATCCAGAATTCCTTGGGATTGGGAGTCCCTATCCAAGGAAATCAAGAACTTTTTGGGATTGGAAATTCCTGTCAAAGGAGAGCAGGAACTTCCAAAGGTCAGAAATCCCTATCCGAGGAAATCAGGAACTTTTTGGGATTGGAAATCCCTCTCCAGGAAAAGTGGAAGCTTCCCAAGGTCAGAAATCCATATCCAAGGAAATCAGGAAATTTTTGGGATTAAAAATTCCTGTCCAAGAAGAGCAGGAACTTCCCAAGGTCAGAAACCCTATCCAGGGAAACCAGGAATTCCCTGGAATTGGAAATCCCTATCTAGGGAATGCAGGAGGTTCCAAAGGTCAGAAACCCTATCCAAGGAAATCAGGAACTTTTTGGGATTGGAAATCCCTGTCCAGGGAAATCAGGAACATTTTGGGACTGGGAATCCCTATCAAGAGATATCAGGAACTTTTTGGGATTGGAAATCCCTCTCCAGGAAAAGTGGAAGCTTCCCAAGGTCAGAAATCCATATCCAAGGAAATCAGGAAATTTTTTGGATTGGAAATTCCTGTCCAAGGAAATCAGGAAATTTTTGGGATTGAAAATTCCTGTCCAAGAAGAGCAGGAACTTCCCAAGGTCAGAAACCCTATCCAGGGAAATCAGGAACTTTTTGGGATTGGAAATCCCTGTCCAAGGGGAGCAGGAACTTCCCAAGGTCAGAAACCCTATCCAGGGAATTCAGGAACTTTTTGGGATTGGGAATCCCTGTCCAGGGAAATCAGGAACATTTTGGGACTGGGAATCCCTATCAGAGATATCAGGAAGTTTTTTGGAATTGGAAATCCTTCTTCAGGAAAAGTGAAAGCTTCCCAAGGTCAGAAATCCCTATCCAGGGAATTCAGGAACTTTTTGGGATTGGGAATCCCTATCTAGGGAAAGTGGGAGCTTCCCAAGGTCAGAAATCTGGATTGAAGGAAATCCGGAGTTCCTTGGGATTGGGAATCCGTGTCCAGGGAAATCAGGGATGTTTTGGGATTGGGAATGTCTATCCAGAGATATCAGGACCGTTTTGGGATTGGAAATCCCTACAGAGGAAAAACGGGACCTGCTTGGGGTTGGGAATCCCAAACCAGAGGAGCTTTCCAGGCTCCCTTTTCCAGGGAAATGGGATCTGCCAGGCTGGGAATCCCGGGAAAGCAGCACCATCAGCCCCATTCCTGCTGCTCATCCATGAAAATTCCCATTCCAAGCAGCGGGAACGGGGCTGAGCTCATGGAATTCCCACCCTGCAAACCCCATTTGGGGCCGTTTTTTGGCCGGGCAGGACGGGATCCATCCCCTGGAGCAATCCCACATTCTCCCCTCCTCTTTTTCCCAGTTTTCCTTGGATTTCTCCCCCAGTTCCCTCCTTTCCCCGCCCCACCAAGGCTGTAAATTTCGGACGAGGCGTTATCCCAAATAAACTTTTTTTGGAAGGGAGTGGGGCCGAAGTTTTCCTTGGAAAACTGCGGGGTCTCCGTTAGTGGGTTTGTCCCCTCCCAGTGATCCCAGTCATTCCCAGTTTAGAGCCTCAGCTGGCTCTGCTTGGGAATTTCCCTCCTGGAAAAGCTCCCAGAGGATTTCCCAGCACTTTCACCTTTCCGGGCACTTTTGATTCCCGGTAAAAAGAACCCAAAAGGGATTTTCTCCTTTTTTTTTTGTTTCCCCTTTTAAGTGGGAATTCCCCCAAAAGCTGCTCCAGCAGCTCCACGTCCATTCCCAGGTCATGGATGTCATCCCTGATCCTAATCTTTGGGATTTCCTCCTTCCTGCTTTTCCTTGGATGCAGAGCCGTCCCTGCCTGTGTTGGCAGGCTCAGCACCCCGCTCCCATCCCTGTTCCCAGTCCCATTCCCAATCCCATTCCTGTTCCCAATCCCATTCCCAATCCCATTCCCATTTCCAATGCCATTCCCACTCCCAATCCCATTTCCAATCCCATTCCCAATCCCAATCCCATTCCCATTCCCATTCCCAATGCCAATCCCAATCCCATTCTCAATCCCGTTCCCATTCCCATTCCCAATCCCATTTCCAACCCCAATCCCAATCCTATTCCGGTTCCCAATCCCATTCCCAATCCCATTCCCAATCCCATTCCCAATCCCGTTCCTGTTCCCGTTCCCAATCCCGTTCCTGTTCCCGTTCCCAATCCCATTCCCAATCCCATTTCCAATGCCATTCCCATTTCCAATCCCATTCCCATTCCCATTCCTAATCCCATTTCCAATCCCAATCCCATTCCCAATCCCATTCCCGTTCCCAATCCCATTCCCATTCCCATTCCCAATCCCATTTCCAACCCCAATCCCATTCCCATTCCCAATCCCAGTCTCATTCTCATTTCCATTCCCACCCCATTCCCACCCCATTCCCACTCCCCTGGACCAGTGCAACCATTTTATTGCCAAACCTCAAACCCCACCAAACCCCCCCCAAAACCCCACAAAAACCCCCCAAAACCGCCCTGCCCCTCCCGCGGCCGCTCCCCCTCTTCCCGTGGGGCCGTTTTCGGGGCGCGGCGGCCGTTTTGGGGGCTCAGAATCGGTGCGTGTAGAAGACGTCGACGTTGCCGGCGCGGTCCAGCGGCAGCGCCGCGCCCGCCTCCCGCGCCGCCAACCGCGCCGCCCCCAGCGCCGCGGGGCGCCGCAGCCGCAGCAGGCTGAACCCCGAAAACGCCGCGGGGGCCCCGGCCCGCGCCCGCTCCAGCACCGCCACGAACCCTGCGACACCGGGGACGCGTCACCCCAAAAACGGGGCCAACCCAAAAATGGGGCCAACCCAAAAATGGAGCCAACCCAAAAATGAGGCCACCCCAAAAATGGAGCCAACCCAAGAACAGAGCCACCTCAAGAATGAGACTACCCCAAGAACAGGACCACCCCAAAAATGGGGCCAACCCAAGAACGGGACCACCCCAAAAATGGAGCCAACCCAAGAATGGAGCCACCCCAAGAACAGAACCACCCCAAAAACGAGACTACCCCAAGAAGGGGGCCAACCCAAAAATAGAGCCAACCCAAAAATGGAGCCACCCCAAAAATGGAACCAACCCAAGAATGGAGCCACCCCAAGAACAGAGCCACCCCAAGAACAAGACTACCCCAAGAAGGGGGCCACCCCAAAAATGGGGCCAACCCAAGAATGGGACCACCCCAAAAATGGGGCCACCCATAGAACAGGACCACCCCAAAAATAGAGCCAACCCAAAAATGGAGCCAACCCAAAAATGGAGCCAACCCAAAAATGGAGCCAACCCAAAAATGGAGTCAACCCAAGAATGGAGCCAGCCCAAAAATGGAGCCAACCAAAAAATGGAGGCAACCCAAGAATGGAGGCAACCCAAGAATGGAGCCAACCCAAAAATGGGGCCAACCCAAGAATGGAGCCAACCCAAGAACAAGACTACCCCAAGAAGGGGGCCACCCCAAAAACGGGGCCACCCCAAAAATGGAGCCAACCCAAGAACAGGAGCACCCCAAAAATGGGGCCAACCCAAGAATGGAACCACCCCAAAAATGGAGCCAACCCAAAAATGGAGCCACCCCAAGAACGGACCCATCCCAGGAACAGAGCCACCACAAAAACGGAGCCACCCCAAAAATGGGACCAACCCCAAGATTGGGACCACCCCAAAAACAGGGCCACTCCAAGAACAGGACCACCCCAGAAATGGGCCCACCCCAAGAATAGACCCATCCCAAGAACAGAGCCACCCAAAAAATGGAGCCACCCCAAAAACGGGGCCACCCCAAAAACGGAGCCAGCCCAAGAATGGTGCCACCCCAAGAACGGGACCAACCCAAGAATGGGACCACCCCAAAATCGGGACCTCCCCAAAAGAAGGACCAACCCCAAGAATGGGACCACCCCGAAAATGGAGCCAACCCAAGAACGGGACCACCCCAAAAATGGGGCCACCTCAAGAACGGGACCAGCCCCAAAACGGGCCCACCCCAAGAAAGGGGCCACCGCAAAAACGAAGCCAACCCAAGAACGGGGACACCCCAAAAACCGGACCACCCCAAGAACAAGACCACCCCAAGAACGGGACCACCCCAAAAATGGAGCCAACCCAAGAACAAGACCACCCAAAACCGGGCCCACCCCGGCGCGGGCCCCGTTGCGCTCACCGGGGCGCAGGTGCTCCCAGCTGTTCCACACCGAGCCCACGCACACGATGGGCAGCCCCAGCTCGCCCCCGAAGAGGCTCTGCGGGTGGGGACACTCTGAGGCCACCGCCGCACGTGGGGACACCAGCGGGGACGGTGGCACCGCCACGGGGGTGGGGACACCCAGCAGGACAGGGTGTGGCCTCACCTGGTGGATTTTGGGCAGCACGGCCATCACGTGGCGTGCCAGCAGCTCGCCCGCCTCGCTGAAGATGTGGCAGCAGAGCGGGTCACCCAGCTGGGCACCTGCAGGGACGTGGGACACTCCTCTGTGTCCCCAGGGGTGGCACCTGGGTGTCCCCCAGAGTGGGGAATGGCAGCGGGAGGGACAAGGAGACAGGGACAAGGGGACAGGGATAAGGGGGACAGGGACAAGGAGAATGGGGACAAACGGGACAGGGACAAGTGGGACAGGAATGACAAGGGGGACAGGGATAAGGGGACAGGGACAAACGGGAACAGGGACAATGGGGACAGGGACAAACAGGGACAATGGGGACAGGGACAAACAGGGACAATGGGGACAGGGACAAGGGGACAGGGATAAGGGGACAGGGAGAAGGGGACAGGGATAAATGGGGACAGGGACAAACAGGGGGCGGGGATAAGGGGGACAGGGAAAAATGTGGATAAGGCGACAGGGACAAAGGGGTCAGGGATAAGGTGACAGGGACAAAGGGGACAGGGATAAGGTGACAGGGACAAGGGGACAGGGACAAACAGGGACAATGGGAACAGGGACAAGGGGACAGGGACAATGGGGATGGGGACAAATGGGGACAGGAACAAGGGGGACAGGGAAAAAGAGACAGGGACAATGGGGATGGGGACGGGGACAAACAGGAGGCAGGGCCAAGGGGACAGGGCCAGGGAGGACAGGGATAATGGGACAGTGACAATGGGGACAGGGACAAACAGGGACAATGAGACAGGGACAAGGGGGATGGGGACAATGGGGACAAGGGGACAGGGACAAGGGGCCATGTGCTGGGAAGGGCTGTCCCTACCCTCGGCCAGTTTCTGGCAGAACCCCGCGAATTTGGCCTTCTCGAAGGTGCGGTAGAGGTGGGGCAGGAGCCCCATCCTGTCCGAGATCTGTGGGGTGGGGCAGGGCTCAGCTCTGGGGACCCCCCCCCGGGCACCCCGACATTCCCGGGTACGGCTGGGAGTGACCCCGGACCCCAAAACACGGTCCTGAGACACCCCAGATCCCAAAACATGGCCCAGAACCCCCCCAGACCCCAAAACACCCCCTGAGCCCCCCCAGACCCCAAAACCCATCCCGAAATCCCCCCAATACTCTAAGAACCATACCAGATCCCTCAAAACCCATCCCAAAGCCCCTCTAGAACCCCAAACCCATCCCAAAATCCCTCTAGAACCCTGATACCCATCCCAACCCCCCAAGACCCCAAAACCCATCCCAAACCCCTCCCAAGACCCCAACATCCATCCCAAACCACCCCAAGACCCCAAATCCCACTCCAATCCCCCCAAGACACCCAATACCCACCCCAAAGCCCTTCTAGGACCTTGACACCCAACCCAAATCCCCTCAAGATCCCAAAACCCATCCCAAACTCCCCCAAGACCCAAACATCCATCCCAAACCACCCAAGACCCCAAAACCCCTCTAGAACCGTGATACCCATCCCAAATCCCTTCCAGGACCCCAAAACCCATCCCAAATCCCCCCACAAGACCCTGAGAACCATCCCAGATCCCTCAAAACCCATCTCAAAGCCTCCCAGCACCCCAATACCCATCCCAAAGCTTCTCAAGACCCCAAAACCCATCCCAAACCCCCCCAAGACCCCAAGCCCCACCCAAGAACCCCAAAGCCCACCCCAAAGCCCCCCAGACCCCAAAACCCAACCCAAATCCCCCCACAAGACCCTGAGAACCATCCCAGATCCCTCAAAACCCATCTCAAAACCTCCCCACCACCCCAAACTCCACCCCAAACCACCCCAAGACCCCAAATCCCACTCCAATCCCCCCAACACACCCAATACCCACCCCAAAGCCCTTCTACGACATTGACACCCAACCCAAATCCCCTCAAGATCCCAAAACCCATCCCAAACCCCCCTCAAGACCCCAAACCCCATCCCAAACCCTCCCCAAGACCCCAAAACCCATCCCAAACCCTCCCCAAGACCCCAAACCCCATCCCAAACCCTCCCCAAGACCCCAAAACCCATCCCAAACCCCCCAAGACCCCAACATCCATCCCAAACCACCCAAGACCCCAAAACCCCTTTAGAACCGCGATACCCATCCCAAATCCCTTCCAGGACCCCAAAACCCATCCCAACCTCCCCCAAGACCCCAAACCCCACCCAAGAACCCCAAAGCCCACCCCAAAGCCCCCCAGACCCCAAAACCCATCCCAAATCCCCCCACAAGACCCTGAGAACCATCCCAGATCCCTCAAAACCCATCTCAGAGCCTCCCCACCACCCCAATACCCATCCCAAAGCTTCTCAAGACCCCAAACTCCACCCCAAACCACCCCAAGACCCCAAATCCCACTCCAATCCCCCCAAGATACCCAATACCCACCCCAAAGCCCTTCTAGGACATTGACACCCAACCCAAATCCCCTCAAGACCCCAAAACCCATCCCAAACCCCCCCAAGACCACAAAACCCATCCCAAACCCCCCCAAGACCCCAACATCTATCCCAAACCACCCAAGACCCCAAAACCCCTCTAGAACCGCGATACCCATCCCAAATCCCTTCCAGGACCCCAAAACCCATCCCAAACCCCCCCAAGACCCCAAAGCCCACCCAAGAACCCCAAATGCCACCCCAAAGCCCCCAGCCCCAAATGCTGGTGGCACCTGGAAGTAGTCGAGCATGGCCTGGCGGACGAAGGCGACATCGTGGGGCGGAACCCGCAGGTTGTCCTGGGAGTCGAAGAGCGTCTTTAGGGCCTGGTGAGCGATCCAGAACGCTGGGAACAACGGGGTTATGGGGTCAGCTATGGGGTCGGTTATAGGGTCAGTTATGGGGTCGGTTATGGGGTCAGTTATGGGGTCATTTATGGGGTCAGTTATGAGGTCAGTTATGGGGTCAGTTTTAGGTCAGGTATGGGGTCAGGTATGGCATCAGTTATGGGGTCAGTTATAGGTCTGGTATGGGGTCAGCAATGGGGTCACTAATGGGTCAGTTATGAGGTCAGTAATGGGGTCGGTTATGAGGTCAGTTATGGGGTCAGGTATGGGGTCGGTTATGAGGTCAGGTATGGGGTCTGTTATGTGGTCATTTATGGGGTCAGTTATGAAGTCAGTTATGGGGTCAGTTATGAGCTCAGTTATGGGGTCAGTTATAGGTCAGGTATGGGGTCAGTTATGGGGTCAGCAATGGGGTCGGGAATGGGCTCTGTTATGGGGTCAGCAATGGGGTCAGGAATGGGGTCGGTTATGGGGTCAGCAATGGGGTTGGGAATGGGGTCGGTTATGGGGTCAGTTATGGGGTTGGTTATGGGGTCGGGAATGGAGTCGGTTATGGGGTCAGTTATGGGGACGGTTATGAGGTCAGTTATAGGTCAGTTATGGGGTCAGTTATGAGGTCAGCTATGGGGTCAGCTATGGGGTCAGCAATGGGGTCAGTTATGGGGTCAGCAATGGGGTCAGGTATGGGGTCAGTTATGGGGTTAGTTATGGGGTCAGTTATGGAGTCAGCAATGGGTCAGTTATGGGTCAGGGACAGGTTGTCCTGGCAGTCGAAGAGCGTCTTTAGGGCCTGGTGCGCGATCCAGAACGCTGGGAACAACGGGGTTATGGGGTCAGTTATGGGGTCGGTTATGGGGTCACTTATGGGGTCAGCAATGGGTCAGTTATGGGTCAGGGACAGGTTGTCCTGGCAGTCGAAGAGTGTCTTTAGGGCCTGGTGCGCGATCCAGAACACTGGGAACAACGGGGTTATGGGGTCGGTTATGGGGTCAGTTATGGGGTCGGTTATGGGGTCAGTTATGGGGTCGGTTATGGGGTTGGTTATGGGGTCAGTTATGGGGTCAGTTATGAGGTCAGTTATGGGGTCAGCAATGGGGTCAGTTATGAGGTCAGTTATGAGGTCAGTTATGGGGTCAGTTATGAGGTCAGTTATGGGGTCAGTTATGGGGTCAGCAATGGGTTCAGCAATGGGGTGAGATATGGGGTCAGGTATGGGGTCAGCAATGGGGTCAGTAATGGGTCAGTTATGGGGTCAGTTATGAGGTCAGTTATAGGTCAGTTATGGGGTCAGCAATGGGGTCAGTTATGAGGTCAGTTATGGGGTCAGTTACAAGTCAGATATGAGGTCAGCAATGGGGTCAGTTATGGGGTCAGTTATGAGGTCAGGTATGGGGTCAGTTATGGGGTCAGTTATGGGATCGGCAGTGGGATCAGTTATAGGTCAGTTATGGGGTCAGCAATGGGGTCAGTTATGGGGTCAGTTATAGGTCAGTTATGGGATCAGCAGTGGGGTCAGCAGCGGGTCAGGCTCACCCGAGCCCTCGTCCCCCATCATGTGTCCCCAGCCGCCGCAGCCGCTCTCGGAGCCGTCGGGGTTGACGAGTTTGCAGTTGGAGCCCGTGCCCGAGATCAGCACGATGCCACCTGCACGGTGGCACCCGCGGGGCTGGCACGGGCACGGTGACACCGGTGCCACCACAGCCCCCGGGGACCAGGGGACAGCGGTGGGAAAAGGGGGACAGGGACAATGGGGAGAGGGAAAAGGGGGCAGGGACAAACAGGTGACAGGGACAATGGGGAGAGGGACCAGGGGTTGACAGGGACAAACGGGACAGGGACAGGGATAGGGACAATGGGGACAGGGATAAACAGGGACAGGGACAATGGGGACAGGGAGAAATGGGTGACAAGGCAAAGGGGGACTGGGATGGGAACAGGGACAGGGACAAATGGGAACAGGGACAAATGGGACAGAGACAATGGGGAGAGGGAAAAGGGGGCAGGGACAAACAGGTGACAGGGACAATGGGACAGGGACAAGGTGGGCAGGGATGGGAACAAGACGGGGACAATGGGGACAGAGCCAAGGGGGTGACAGGGCCAAGGGAGTGACAGAGCCAAGGGTGACATTGCACAATGGGGGACAGGGACAATGGGGACAAGGCCAAGGGGGTGACAGGGCCAAGGGGGTGACAAGGACAATGGGTACAGGGCCAAGGGGGTGACAGGGTCAAGGGGGTGACAGGGACAAGGGGGTGACAGGGTCAAGGGGGTGACAGGGCCAAGTGGGACAGGGACAAGGGGACAGGGACAAGGGGCTGACAGGGCCAAGGGGGTGACAGGGACAAGGGGACAGGGACAAGGGGACAGGGCCAATGGGGACAGGGACAAGGGGGTGACAGGGTCAATGGGGACAGGGCCAAGGGGGTGACAGGGACAAGGGGGACAGGGCCAAGGGGGTGACAGGGCCAAGGGGGACAGGGACAAGGGGGTGACAGGGACAAGGGTACAGGGCCAAGGGGGTGACAGGGACAAGGGGGACAGGGCCAAGGGGGTGACAGGGTCAAGGGGGACAGGGCCAAGGGGGTGACAGGGCCAAGGGGTACAGGGTCAAGGGGGTGACAGGGCCAAGGGGGTGACAGGACCAAGGAGGACAGGGACAATGAGTACAGGCCCAAGGGGGTGACAGGGCCAAGGGGGTGACAGGGCCAAGGGGGTGACAGGGCCAAGGGGGTGACAGAGCCAAGGGGGCCAGGGCCAGGCCGCACCGTGGTCGGTGGCCGTGGCCATGGCCCCCACGGCGTCGGTGCCGATGAAGTAGCTCTGGCTCAGGTGTGGGAAGCGGCGCTGCAGCTCCTCCATCAGCTTCTCCACCGCCTCCCGCTGGTCCCCTCCGCTCAGCGACAGCCCCTGCCACACCCGGGGACACTGTCACCCCTGCAGTGCCACCCGGGGGGTGGCAGGGGGCACGGGGATGGCATGGGGGGCTCACCAGCGAGCGCAGCGGCAGCCGGGGGTCGGCGCCCGCTCGGCTCTTGGCCTCGCTGACCATGCGCTCGATCCGCTCCAGGCACGTCTCGGCGCCCACCAGCTGGGACACGGCCAGGGGACACCCTGAGGACACCCTGGTGCCACCTCGGGGGCGCCACATGGGGTTTTGGGCACTTTGAGGCCGTCAAGGTGCCGCCCCAAAGGGTCCCACGTGGGTTTTTGGGGGCACCGTGGCATCGCCTGCAGTGGTTGTGGCCAACCCGAGTGTCCGTGAGTTTGGGGACAGCCAGGAACAGTGACAACACTGCGTGTCCCAAACTCTGCTCCGTGTCTTGTATCTCCATGTCCCCCACCCTGCTCCGTGTCCCAAACCCTGCTCCATGTCCCAAACCCCGCTCTGTGTCCCACATCCCAGTCCGCATCCCAAACCCATTTCCATGTCCCACACCCAGCTCCATATCCCAAACCCACTCCATGTCCCAAACCCAGCTCCATGTCCCAAAACCATTTCCATGTCCCAAATCCCACTCTGTGTCCCAAATCCCGCTCCGTGTCCCACACCCATTTCCATGTCCCAAACCCATTTCCATGTCCCACACCCAGCTCCATATCCCAAACCCACTCCATGTCCCAAACCCAGCTCCATGTCCCAAAACCATTTCCAGGTCCCAAATCCCGCTCTGTGTCCCAAACCCAGCTCCGTGTCCCACACCCAGCTCCGTGTCCCAAACCCACACCCTGCTCCAACGTCCCAAACCCCGCTCTGTGTCCCAAAACCCACTCATTTTCCAAAACCCTGCTCCATGTCCCACATCCCAGTCCACATCCCAAACCCATTTCCACGTCCCACACCCAGCTCCATATCCCAAACCCACTCCGTGCCCCAAAACCATTTCCAGGTCCCAAATCCCGCTCTGTGTCCCAAATCCCACTCCGAGTCCCACACCCAGCTCCGTGTCCCAAACCCAGCTCCATGTCCCAAAACCCACTCATTTTCCCAAACCCTGCTCCATGTCCCACATCCCAGTCCACATCCCAAACCCATTTCCATGTCCCCCACCCAGCTCCATATCCCAAACCCACTCTGTGCCCCAAAACCATTTCCAGGTCCCAAATCCCGCTCTGTGTCCCAAATCCCGCTCCGTGTCCCAAACCCATTTCCATGTACCAAACCCACACCCTGCTCCAATGTCCCAAACCCTGCTGTGTCCCATATCCCACTCATCGTCCCAAACCCTGCTCCATGTCCCACATCCCACTCCACATCCCAAATCCATTTCCATGTCCCACACCCAGCTCCGTGTCCCAAACCCAGCTCCATGTCCCAAAACCATTTCCAGGTCCCAAATCCTGCTCTGTGTCCCAAATCCCGCTCTGTGTCCCAAACCCAGCTCCATATCCCAAACCCAGCTCCGTGTGCCAAACCCAGCTCCATGTCCCAAATCCCGCTCTGTGTCCCAAATCCCGCTCCGAGTCCCACACCCAGCTCCATATCCCCTGTCCCCCTGCCCGCTGTCCCCGTGTCCCCCCCCGGCAGGGGACAGGGCTGTCCCCGCTCACCCAGTGGTTGGTGCAGGGCCCCTCAGTCTCGGCCAGGATTTGCCCATCCGCGGACACCAGCACCACCCTGGAGTGGGTCCCCCCGCTGCGGAGACAGGGGGGGACACTGCCACCACCACCCCGCTGTCCCCCTGTCCCCCCGGAGCGGGGGGACCCCACTGAACCCCCCCCTCACAGGGTTCCATCCCCCTTCGGGGTCACTTGTGGGGCAGGAGCCGGTTTGGGGGGGTCCATCCGAACCTCCCTCCATGGGCTGCGCCCCCGGGTGGGGATGGGGATGGGGAGCGGAGCCCCCCGGTCCCACCGCGCCCCTCACCCTTCCACGCCACCGAACAGCGCCGCCATCGTCGCCGGCCCCGCCCCCGCTCCAGGCCCCGCCCCCGGGGCGTGGCCAACCCCGCCCTGGACATTGGTCATTGGTCATTGCCGCGGCCCAGGCCACGCCCCCTCGTGTGGCTCCGCCCACGGATACGCCCATCTCCTTATATGGGCATAGAATGGCGCCATCCCTGCCTATGGCCACGCCCCCCCGCTCGTTCCGGGTCTCTGTGTCCCCTCCCTGTCCCCTCCCTGTCCCCTCCCGGTCCTTTCCGTGTCCCCTCCCTGTCCCTTCCCTGTCCCCTCCCTGTCCCTTCCCGGGGACCCCTCGGTGGCACGGGGCGCTTCTGGCGCCACGGACACGATCAGACACTTCCCCACCCCTCTGGGGCTCCGGACGGGGGTAAATCCCCCAAATCCCCCCCGTTGCCACCCGTGACAAACCCCCCAAATCCCCCCATACCCACTCGTGACAAATCCCCCCAAAACCCACCCGTGACAAACAGCCCAAATCCCCCCGTTCCCACCCGTGACAAACAGCCCAAATCCCCCCCATATCCACCCGTGACAAATCCCCCAAAACCCACCCGTGACAAACATCTCAAATCGCCCCCATACACACCCGGGTCACAGCCCACCCCGTACCGAGCCTGTCCTTCCCGGGATCCCCCCGAGCTGAGGGAGTCCCCTTGTCCCCCCTGTCCCCCATGTCCCCTCAGTGCCCGCTGTCCCCTCTGTCCCCTCGCTCGGGTGTCCCTGCACGGCCACTGCCGGGTCCCCTCCCCGGGGCAGCGCGGTCACAGCTGCGTCCTGCAGGGCCCAGCGGGGGACTGAGGTGACACTGATGGCAGAGGTGACACTGATGGCAGAGGTGACACTGATGGCAGCAGTGACAGCCGTGCCGGAGCTGTCCCCGCCCCGGGGATAGGGAGGGAGGGAGAGAAGGGATGGAAAACGTGAAGGGAGAGAGAGATGGAGGGATGATGGATGGATGGATGGATGGATGGATGGATGGATGGATGGATGGATGGATGGATGATGGATGGATGGATGGATGATGGATGGATGGATGGATGATGGATGATGGATGGATGATGGATGGATGATGGATGGATGGATGGATGATGGATGGATGGATGGATGGATGGATGATGGATGGATGATGGATGGATGGATGATGGATGGATGGATGGGGACACAGCCAGGACAGGACCGCAATCAACTCCCCCCAACCCTTCAGTGGGACATGACGGTGACCCGGGGGCCTGGGGGGGGCTCCTCTCCATGTGCCACCTCCTCCCCGGTGACCATCCCCACCCGGAGAGTGACACAGCCCCTTGGCACCGTCCCGTTTTCCCGTCTGGGGGTCGCGGGGCCGGCGGGAGGAGCGAGCGCGGCGGCGGCAGGGGAAGGGTTAATGCGGGGGGCGTGCGGCCCCGAGCCCACCGCCCCCGTGCCCTCATTAGCCCCGGTGGCACCAGCCTGTCTGGGGACAGCGGGGACAGCGACAGGGGACAGCGACAGGGGACAGCGCCCGCCGCCTTTGTCTCAACTTGTGGCAAAGTTGGAGCGGAGCCGGGAGCCGCCGGTGGGGCCCGCGGGGTGGGGACAGCGCTGTCCCCGCTGCCACCCTCGCTGCGACAAGGACAGGAGGGTCCCCGCCGTCCCCTGAGCGTGTCCCCAGCCCGGCCAAGGTGGCTTCTCCCACCACGGGAGGCGCGGGGTAAGACGCGGAGGTTTGGGGGGCTCGGGGCGAACGGGCGGCGGATCCCGGGAATGCCCCGTGGGCTCCGGGTGGGCGCACGGAGGGACAGCGAGGACAGAGGGACAGAGAGGGGACATCGACACCAGGGGACCCCAAAACCGGGATGACACCCCTCCGTTATCCCGGGCTCCACCCGCGGTGGGTCGGGATGGGAGAGGAGGGGAGAAGGCTCCACTCCGTGGGCAGAGCGGATTTTTGGGGGCTGGACTGAATTTTGGGGTCTGGATCCATCCCGGTGCTGCTGAGCCGGGCTTGGAGTGGCACCAGGGACATCTTGGGGACATCTCGGGGACATCTCGCCCAGAGGAGGAGGATGGTGAGCGGAGAAACGGGAATGGGGCGGCGGTGGGATGGGGTGGGCGGCTGATCCATGGGTGGGCACCATTGGGGTTGGATTTGGGGTGCCCATCCCGGCGGGTGATCCCATTCCCATCCCAAATGGATGGTCCCACGCCCGTCCCCATCCCGAGGAGATGATCCCACACCTGTCCCCATCCCGAGGAGATGATCCCACACCTGTCCCCATCCCGAGTGGATGATCCCACACCTGTCCCCATCCCGAGGAGATGATCCCACGCCCGTCCCCATCCTGGCATCTGCTGTGCCGTAAGTGCTGTCTGTCCCTTTCCCAGAGTCCGTCCGTTTGTCCGACTGTCCATCCATCCATCCATCCATCCATCCTTCCATCCATCCTTCCATCCTGCTATCCTTGTGTGCCCCTATCCAACCCAGCATTCGCTCCTTCATCCCTCCATCCCTTTGTCCCTTCATCCCTCTGGTGCTCCATCCCTCCATCCATCCCTCCATTCCTCCATTTTCCCGTTCCCCATCCCCCCTTTTCCCTTTCGCCATCCCTCCATTTTGCCATTCCCCATCCCTCCATCTTCCCTTTCCCCATCCCTCCATCCCTCCGTTTCCCTGGTCCCCATCCCTTCATTTTGCCATTCCCCATCCCCCCATTTTCCCTTTCCCCATCCCTCCCTCCCTCCATCCCTCCATTTCCCCCTCCCTCCATCCCTCCATTTCCCCATTCCCCATCCCTCCCTCCCTCCATTTTCCCACTCCCCATCCCTCTATCCTCCCATCCCTCCATTTTCCCATCCCCCCATCCCCCCTTTTCCCTTTCCCCATCCCTCCATTCCTCCATTTTCCCATTCCCCATCCCTCCATCTTCCCATTCCCCATCCTTCCATCTTCCCGTTCCCCATCCCTCCATCCCTCCGTTTCCCCGTTCCCCATCCCTCCATTTTGCCATTCCCCATCCCTCCCTCCCTCCATCCCTCCATCCATCCCTCCATTTCCCCATTCCCCATCCCTCCATCCCTCTGTTTCCCTGGTCCCCATCCCTCCATTTCCCCACTCCCCATCCCTCCATTTTCCCTTTCTCCATCCCTCCATCCCTCAGTTTTCCCGTTCCCCATCCCTCCATTTCGCCATTCCCCATCCCTCCATTTTCCCTTTCTCCTTCCCTCCATCCCTCCGTTTCCCCGTTCCCCATCCCTCCATTTTGCCATTCCCCATCCCTCCCTCCCTCCATCCCTCCATCCTTCCATCCCTCCATTTTCCCATTCCCCATCCCTCCATCCCTCCCTCCATCCCTCCATTTTCCCTCTCCCCATCCCTCCATTTTCCCATCCCTCCATCCCTCCCTCCGTCCCTCTCCCCACCCCAGGGATCTGGGCAGGGACGGTGTCGGTGACATTCGCGCTCCGGACGCCGAATTCCTGGGGAGGTGAATCCCGGAGGCGCTCGGGAACGGGGCTGGGAGGTGACACCGATGGGGCTGAGCCACCCCGGGGTGGTGGCACTGGGGACACGGGTGGCATTGGGGACACGGGTATTTTGCGGAGTGGCCTTGGCTCTGAGGGCCACGGCCGAGCACCGGGATGTGGCTGTGACCTTTCCGTCTGGGAATGTCACCGGTGTCACCCGCGGATGGCCACGATGTCCCTGTGCTGGCTGGAGACTGGGACAGGGATGGGGACAGGGACAAGGACAGGGATAGGGAATGGGGACAGGGACAAGGACAGGGACAAGGAATGGGGACTGGGAATGGGAATGGGGGTGGGGAAAGGGGACAGGGATGGGGACAAAGATGGGGAATGGGACAAGGACAGGGACAAGGAATGGGGATGAGGACAGGGATGGGGACAGGGACAGGGAAAGGAGATAAGGACAGGGACAGGGAATGGGGACAGAGATGGGGACAGAGAATAGGGACAGGGACAGGGATGGGGACAGGGATGGGGAATGGGGACAGGGACAGGGAATGGGGACAGGGAATGGGGATGGGACAGGGACAAGGATGGGACAGAGATGGGGACAGGGATGAGAATGAAGATGGGGACAGAGATATTGATAGAGAGGGACAGGAATAGGGACAGGGACAGGGACAGGGATGGGGACAGGGAGGGGTGGGGACGAGGGGAGGTGACACGGCCGGGGATGTCCCCTGGGGGTCACCCATGGGGTGGCCGCGGTGTCACACGCCTGACCCACTTCGGGGCCGGCGCTGGAAATGAGTTAATCGGCTCCGGGGAGGGACTTGGGGACGCGCTGGTGGCAGCGCCTCGGTGGCACCCGGGTTGGTGGCACCGCCCCAAAACCCGACTGAGGGGACATGGGAACCCCCAAACCCGGCTGAGGGGACACGGGACCCCCAAAATCCAGCTTGAGGGGACACGGGACCCCCAAACCCGGCTGAGGGGACACGGGACCCCCAAACCCGTCTGAGGGGACATGGGACCCCCAAAACTCAGCTTGAGGGGACATGGGACCCCTGAAGCTGTGACAAGGGTAGATGGGCCCCCCAAACCGTGGTCGAGAGGACACGGGACCCCCAAATCTTGGCTGAAGGGACACGGGACCCCCAAGTCTTGGTTGAGGAGAGATGGGAACCCCAAAATCGCACCCATCCTTCCTGATCGATCCCCTTTTCCTGATCGATCCCCCATCCTTCCTGATCGATCCCCTTTTCCTGATCGATCCCAAATCCTTCTGATTGATCCCCCAATCTTTCTTGATCAATCCCAAATCCTTCCTGATCAATTCCCTTTTCCTTATCAATCCCCCAATCCTTCCTGATTAATTCCCTTTTCCTGATCGATCCCCCCCTTTTCTCGATTGATTTTCCCACCTTTCCTGATTGATCACCCCCTCTTTTCCTGATTGATCTCCCATCATTCCCGATTGATCCCCGCCCTTTTCCTGATTGATCCCCCCCTTTTCCTGATTGATCCCCCATCATTCCCGATTGATCCCCGCCCTTTTCCCGATTGATCTCCCCCTTTTCCCAATTGATCTCCTCCTTTTCCCGGTTTTTTCCCTTTTCCCAATTGCTCCCCCTTCGGTCCCGGTGAGCCGGGGAGGAAGAGCCGGTCCCGGGGAGGCAGAACCGGTCCCGGGGAGGCAGAACCGGTCCCGGAATGCAGAACCGGTCACGGGAGGCGGAGCCGGTCCCGGGAGGCAGAACCGGTCCCGGGGAGCAGAAGCGGGGCCGGTCCCGGGGAGGCAGAACCGGTCCCGGGGAGCAGCAGCGGGGCCGGTCCCGGGAGGCAGAGCCGGTTCCGGGAGACAGAACCGGTCCCGGGAGGCAGAACCGGTCCCGGGGGGCAGAACCGGTCTCGGGAGGCAGAGCCGGTCCCGGGATGCAGAGACGGTCCCGGGAGGCAGAACCGGTCCCCGGGATGCAGAACCGGTCCCGGGAGGCAGAACCGGTCCCGGGGAGGCAGAACCGGTCCCGGGAGGCAGAACCGGTCCCGGGGCAGCCGCAGCCGCACGGGGCCGGTCCCGGGGAGCAGAACCGGTCCCGGGGAGGCAGAACCGGTCCCGGGGAGCAGCACCGCAGCCGCACGGGGCCGGTCCCGGGATGCAGAACCGGTCCCGGGGAGGCAGAGCCGGTCCCGGGAGGCAGAGCCGGTCCCGGGGCAGCCGCCGCCGCACGGGGCCGGTCCCGGGGAGCAGCACCGCACGGGGCCGGTGCCGGGAGGCAGAACCGGTCCCGGAGCAGCACCGCAGCCGCACGGGGCCGTTCCCGGGATGCAGAACCGGTCCCGGGGAGCAGCAGCGGGGCCGGTCCCGGGGGCCAGAGACGGTCCCGGGGAGCAGCACCGCACGGGGCCGGTCCCGGGGAGGCAGAACCGGTCCCGGGGAGCAGAACCGGTCCCGGGGAGCAGCACCGCAGCCGCACGGGGCCGGTCCCGGGGCAGCCGCCGCCGCACGGGCCGGTGCCGGGATGCAGAACCGGTCCCGGGGAGCAGCACCGCACGGTCCCGGTGCCGGTCCCCGGCCGCGGTGCATTCACGGTTCGCGGGCCGCGGGAGGCTGAGCGGAGCTGACGGCAGCCGGCGGCAGCCGCGGCCCGGGGGGAGCGGGCGCGGATCAGGCAGGGCTGACCGGAGCGCGACCCCCGCGCAGCACCGAGCGATGGGCGGCGGCGGCGGGAGGGGGGAACCGGGAGGGGGCGGCTGTGGCAGCCCGGGGCAGCGCGGCCGGGAGGGCGGGAGAGCGGGGAAACGGGAACGGGAACGGGAGTGGGGAATGGGGGAATGGGGAATGGGGAATGGGGAATGGGGAATGGGGAATGGGGAATGGGGAATGGGGAATGGGGAATGGGGAATGGGGAATGGGAACGGGGATGGGGATGGGGATGGGAATGGGGAATGGGAACGGTAGTGGGGAATGGGAACGGGAACGGGAATGGGGATGGGAATGGGGATGGGGACGGGAGAATGGGGATGGGAATGGGGGAATGGGAATGGGAATGGGAGTGGGGATGGGAAATGGGGGAATGGGAACGGGAATGGGGGAATGGGAATGGGAATGGGGGAATGGGAATGAGGGAATGGGGATGGGGACGGGAGTGGGGGAATGGGAATGGGGATGGGGGAATGGGAATGGGGATGGGGGAATGGGGACAGTAATGGGGAATGGGGATGGGAAGGGGAGTGGGGATGGGAAATGGGGAATGGGAATGGGGATGGGGATGGGGAATTGGGGAATGGGGGAATGGGAATGGGAACCGGGATGGGGGAATGGGAATAGGAGTGGGAATTGGGAATGGGGAATGGGGGAATGGTGGAATGGGAATGGGAACAGGAATGGGGATGGGGGAATAGGAATGGGGGAACGGGAACAGGGATGGAGAATGGGGAATGGGAATGGGAATAGGGATGGGGGAATGGGAATGGAAATGGGGATGGGAGTGGGGGAATGGGAATGGGAACAGGAAGAGGGATGGGGATGGGAACAGGGACGAGGATGGGGGAATGGGAATGGGGATGGGGATGGGATGGGGATCAAAGAGGAACGGGAATGGGACTGGGAACGGGAACGGGGATGAGAACAGGAATGGGAACGGGGATGGGAATGGGAATGGGAGTGGGATGGGAACGGGAATGGGAATAGGAATGGGATGGGAATGGGAATGGGAATCAGCCAGGGGGAGGTGGGGGGCACTGAGGGTCAAATCCCATCCTTGGGGACGTTCAGGGGTTGGGAGACAAAATCCCATTGGTGAGGCTTGGAAACAAAACCCCATCCATGGGGATTTATGGGATTTGTAGGGAAAACCCCCTCCAGAAGGATTTGGGGTGGGAAAAGGAACGGGGAGAGGGGAGGGAGGTTTTTTTTTCACGCACATTTTGATTTTTCACGCACATTTTTGATTTTTCACGCCTGGATTCGCCGGCAGCTCCCGGCGGGGCCCGCCCGGAACTTCACGGGGTTTTGGTCGCGGAGTGGAAATGGGAAAAGAGAAAAAAAATCCTACAAAAAAAGGGGAAAATAGCAAAAAATAGGCCTAAAAATAGGTGTAAAGTGACCCTAATAATGACACTAAAATAACCCCAAAAATAAGCCTAAAATAACCCTAAAAATGATCCTAAAATAACCCTAAAAATGACCCTAAAATAACCCTAAGAATGGTCCTAAAAATAACTCTAAAAATGACCCTAAAATAACCATAAAAATGACCCTAAAATAAGCCTAAAAATTACCCTAAAATAACCCTAAAAATGGTCCTAAAAATAACCCTAAAATGACCCTAAAATAACCCCAAAAATAAGCCTAAAATAACCCTAAAAATGACCCTAAAATAACCCTAAAAATGGTCCTAAAAATAACCCTAAAATGACCCTAAAATGACCCCAAAAATAAGCCTAAAATAACCCTAAAAATGACCCTAAAAATAACCCTAAAAATGGTCCTAAAAATAACCCTAGAAATGACCCTAAAAATAAGCCTAAAAATGACCCTTAAATGACCTCAAAAATGACCCTAAAAATGACCCCAAAATGATCCTAAAATAACCCTAAAAATGACCCCAAAAATGACCCCACACGCAGCTCTGAGGGTCCTAAATAGGGATGGAGCTGAGAGGGGATTTGGGGATTTGGGGACACGGAGATTTGGGGATTTGGGGATTTGGGATTTTGGGGATTTGGGGTTTGGGGATTTGGGGATTTGGGGATTTGGGATTTGGGATTTAGGATTTGGGGTTTTGGGGATTTGGGATTTGGGATTTGGGGTTTGGGGATTTGGGGATTGGGGGATTTGGGGATTTGGGGATTGGGGATTGGGGATTGGGGATTTGGGGATTTGGGGTTTGGGGATTGGGGATTTGGGGTTTGGGGATTTGGGATTTGGGGATTTGGGGTTTGGGGATTGGGGATTGGGGATTTGGGGATTTGGGGATTTGGGGACATGGGGATTTGGGGATTTGGGATTTGGGGATTTGTGGCATGGAGATTTGGGGATTTGGGGACACAGGGATTTAGGGATTGGGGATTTGGGGATTTGGGGATTTGGGGATTTGGGAATTTGGGGATTTGGGATTTGGGGTTTGGGGATTTGGGATTTGGGGATTGGGGGATTTGGGGATTTGGGATTTGGGATTTGGGGTTTTGGGGATTTGGGATTTGGGATTTGGGGTTTGGGGATTGGGGATTTGGGGTTTGGGGATTTGGGGGTTTGGGATTTGGGGATTTGGGATTTGGGCTTTTGGGGATTTGGGATTTGGGAATTTGGGGTTTGGGGATTTTGGGATTTGGGGGTTTAGGATTTTGGGATTTGGGGCATGGAGATTTGGGGATTTGGGGATTGGGGGATTTGGGGATTTGGGATTTGGGGATTTGGGGATTTGGAGATTTGGAGATTTGGGGTTTGGGGATTGGGGATTTGGGATTTGGGGATTTGGGGTTTGGGGATTTGGGGTTTGGGGATTTGGGGTTTGGGGATTTGGGATTTGGGGACACGGGAATTTGGGGATTTTGGGATTTGGGATTTGGGGATTTGGGGATTTGGGGATTTGGGGATTTGGGATTTGGGGATTTCGGATTTGGGGATTTGGGGATTTGGGGATTTGGGGTTTGGGGATTTGGGATTTGGGGATTTGGGGGTTTGGGGATTGGGGATTTGAAATGAACCCCCAAAGCGAACCCCCAGCCCCTCAAAACCAGACCCCAAAAGGAGCCCCCAGCACCCCAAAAATGACCCCAAAACGAACCCCATAGCACCCCAAAACAAATTCCCCCAGAAGCCTTAAAATGAGCTCAGGACCCCAAAAGGAAACCCCCAGAACCCTAAAACGAACACCCCAAAATGAAATCACCCCGGACCCCAAAAATGAACCCCAAACACCCCAAAAGGAGCCCCCCAGGACCCCAAAAATGACCCCAAAAGGTGCACCCCAACACTGCAAAATGAGCCCCCCAAAAGCCCTAAAATGAACCCCTTGGACCCCAAAACGAGACCCTAAAATGAGCACCCCAAAACCCCAAAAACGAAACCCCCGTGCACCCCAAAATGAGCTCAGGACCCCAAAAGGAGTCCCCAGCACCCCAAAAAGAACCCCCGACCCCAAAACCCCCAAACCTCTCCCGGTCCAGCCCGGGGGCGTTTTTGGGGTCCCTCAGTGGTTTTTGGGGTCCCTACACATTTTGGGGGGGGGTCCCTCTGCGTTTTGGGGTCTCTGTGGGGTTTTGGGGGTCCCTGCCGTGTTTTGGGGTCCCCCCGCCCATTTTAGGGTCCCCCCGCCAATTTTAGGGTCCTCCCGCCCATTTTAGGGTCCCCCTGCCCATTTTAGGGTCCCCCCCACCCTTTTGGGAGCCTCCCGCCCATTTTGGGGTCCCCCGCCACATTTTAGGGTCCCCCCTTCCCTTTTGGCGTCCTCCCGCCAATTTTGGGGTCCTCCCGCCCATTATAGGGTCCCCCTGCCCATTTTGGGGTCCCCCTGCCAATTTTGGGCTCCCCCCTCCCATTTTAGGGTCCCCCGCCCATGTTAGGGTCCTCCCGCCCATTTTGGGGTCCCCCCGCAGAATTTTGGGGTCCCCCGCAGAATTTTGGTGTCCCCTCTTCCCTTTTAGGGTCCCCCTGCCCATTTTAGGGTCCCCTGCCCATTTTGGGGTCCCCCCGCCAATTTTGGGGTCCTCCCGCCCATTTTAGGGTCCCCCTGCCCATTTTAGGGTCCCCCTGCCAATTTTGGGGTCCCCCTGCCCATTTTAGGGTCCCCCCTTCCATTTTAGGGTTCCCCCGCCCATTTTAGGGCCCCCCCGCTACATTTTGGGGTCCTCCCACCAATTTTGGGGTCCCCCCACGCATTTTAGCGCCCCCCTGCCCATTTTGGGGTCCCCCGCAGCATTTTGGGGTCCCCTCTTCTCTTTTGGGGTCCCCCCGCCCTTGGGCCCCCATTTGGCCGCTGGAGTCCTCCACGCCGCCAGGGGGCGCTGTGCCGGTCCCCCCACGTCTCGCTGGTTCCGGTTCCTCATCTCTCTGGTTCCGGTGTCGCATCTCGTTGGTTCCGGTGCCGCATCTCTCTGGTTCCGGTGCCGCGTCTCGTTGGTTCCGGTGCCGCGTCTCGCTGGTTCCGCGGGGCACCGGGAGCGGCACCGGGAGCGGCCCCGGGAGCGGCCCCGGCGCGGCACCGGGAGCGGCCCCGCCATGTGGTTCATGTACGTGCTGAGCTGGCTGTCCCTGCTGCTGCAGGTGGCCTTTGTCACCTTGGCCATCGGTGAGAGCGGGAAGGGCCGGGCCTGGCGCGGTGTGGCGGGGGAGGGGAACCGGGGGGGACCCGGTGGCACCGAGCGCGCGGAGTGTCCCCAACTCTGCGGGGCCCTGCGTGTCCCCAAGGGCTCCGAGTGTCCCCAAATTTGGGGGTCCTTGAGTGTCCCCAAACCCTCAGAGTGTCCCCAAATTTGGGGTCCCTGAGTGTCCCCAAACCCTCAGAGTGTCCCCAAATTTGGGGGTCTTTGAGTGTCCCCAAACCCTCAGAGTGTCCCCAAATTTGGGGGTCTTTGAGTGTCCCCAAGCCCTTAAATTGTCCCCAAGTTTTGGGGTCCCTGAGTGTCCCCGAACCTTTCCAGTGTCCCCAAGTTTTGGGGTCTCTGAGTGTCCCCAAACCCTCAAACTGTCCCCAAGATTTGGCGTCTCTGCGTGTCCCCAAACCCTCAGAGTGTCCCCAAATTTGGGGGTCTTTGAGTGTCCCGAAGCCCTTAAATTGTCCCCAGGTTTTGGGGTCCCTGAGTGTCCCCAAACCCTCAGAGTGTCCCCAAGTTTTGGGGTCCTTGAGTGTCCCCAAACCCTTAAAATGTCCCAAATATTTGGGGTCTCTTGGTGTCCCACATGGGCTCAGAGTGACTCTGAGATTTGGGGTCCCTGAGTGTCCCAAACCCTCAAACTGTCCCCAAGATTTGGGGATCTCTGGGTGTCACCAATCCAAGTGTCCCCAAGTTTTGGGGTTTTGAGTGTCCCCAATCCCTCAGAGTGTCCCTGAGTGTCCCCAAGCCCTTAAAATGTCCCCAAGATTTGGAGTCTCTGGGTGTCCCCAAACCCCTCAGGGGTGTCCCCATGGTGCCAGCGTGTCCCCATGGTGCCATTGTGTCCCCACTGTCCCCACAGCGGCCGGCCTCTATTACCTGGCGGAGCTGATCGAGGAGTACACGGTGGCCACCAGGAGAGTCATCAAATCCATGATCTGGGTGAGACCCCAAATCCCAAATCCCCGAAATCCCAAATCCCTGAAACCCCAAACCCCAAATCCCTGAATTCCCAAATCCTGAAACCCCAAATCCCTGAAATCCCAAACATTGAAATCCCAAATCTCCAAACCCCAAAGCCCTGAAACCCCAAATCCTGAAATCCCAAATCTCCAAACCCCAAACTCTTGAAACCCCAAATCCCCAAACCCCAAAATCCCAAACTCCAAATCCCAAATCGCAGAAACCCCAAAGCACCAAAACTCCAAATCCCTGAAACCCCAAATGCTGAAACCACAAACACTGAAACACCAAACCCCGAAATCCCAAATCCTGGGAATCCCCAAATCCGGAAATCCCAAATCCCTGAAATCCCAAATCCTGGGAATCCCCAAATCCGGAAATCCCAAATCCATTCCGAAACCCCAAATCCCTGAAACTCCAAATCCTGAAAGCCCAAAATTCCAAAACCCCAAATCCCCGAAACACCAAATCCCGAAAACCCAAATCCTGGGAACACCAAATCCCCAAACCCCAAATCGCTAAACCCACAAACACTGAAACCCCAAATCCCGAAACCCCAAATACCTAAATCCCAGAAACCCCAAATCCCAAAATTCCAAATCCCTGAAACACCAAATCCTGAAACCCCAAATCCCTGAAACCCCAAACCCCGAAATCCCAAATCCTGGGAATCCCCAAACACTGAAACCACAAATCCCGAATCCCCAAATCCCTGAAATCCCAAATCCCCAAACCCCAAATCCTGAAACCCCAAATCCCCCCAAACCCCAGAGCCCTGAACCCCCAAATCCCTAAACCCCAAATCCCAAAACCACAAACACTGAAACCCCAAACCCCAAAATCCCAAATCCTGGGAATCCTCAAATCCTGAAACCCCAATCCCTGAAATCCCAAGTCCCCGAAATCCCAAATCCCCAAACCCCAAATCCCTGAAATCCCAAATCTGGAAACCCCAAATCCCAGAAACCCCAAATTCCCATTCCCCCTGTTGTTCCCCATTTATTTCCCTTTTCCCCCATTTATTCCATTCCCCCGTTTTCCCTTATTTCCCCTCCTTTTCTCCCCCATTTCCCCCATTTATCCCCTTTTCTCACCCATTTTCCCCTTTTATCCCCATTTTCTCCCCAATTCCCCCCACTTTCACCCCATTTCCCCCCACTTTCACCCCATTTCCCCCACTTTTACCCTCATTTCCCCCCCTTTACCCAAATTTCCCCCACTTTTACCCAATTTCCCCGCACTTTTACCCCATTTCCCCCACTTTTACCCCCATTTCCCCCACACTTTTACCCCAATTTCCCCCCACATTTACTCCATTTCCTCCCTTTTACCCCAATTTCCCCCCACATTTACCGCAACTTCCCCAAACTTTTACCCCAATTTCCCCCACATTTTACCCCAATTTCCCCCCTTGTACCCCATTTCCCCCCCTTTTACCCTCATTTCCCCCCACATTTACCCCAATTTCCCCAAACTTTCACCCAATTTCCCCAAACTTTCACCCCATTCCCCCCACATTTACCCCAATTTCCCCAAACTTTTACCCCAATTTCCCCAAACTTTCACCCAATTTCCCCAAACTTTCACCTAATTTCCCCCACTTTTACCCCATTCCCCTCACTTTTATTCCAATTTCCCCCACTTTTACCCCAATTTCCTCCCACTTTTACCCTATTTCCACAACATTTACCCCTATTTCCCTCCACTTTTACCTCAATTTCCCCCCTTTTACCCTGATTTACCCCAATATTCCTCCACTTTTTCCCCATTTCCCCCCACATTTACCCCAATTTCCCCCCACATTTACCACAACTTCCCCAAACTTTTACCCCAATTTCCCCCCACTTTTACCCAATTTCCCCCCCTTTTACCCCAATTTTCCCCCACATTTACCCCAATTCCCCCCACTTTTACCTGATTTTCTCAAACTTGTACCCCATTTCCCCCCTTTTACCCCAATTTCCCCTCACTTTTCCCCCATTTTCCCCTCACTTTTACCCCATTCCTCCCACTTTTACCCCCATTTCCCCCTTTTTCCCCAATTTTCCCCCACTTTTACCCTAATTTCCCCTGACATTTACCCCAATTTCCCCTCTTTTACCCCATTTCTCCCCCTTTTACCCCATTTCTCCCCTTTTACCCCAATTTCCCCCCACTTTTACCCCATTCCCCCCCCTTTTACCCCATTTCCCCAAACTTTTACCCCATTTCCCCCCTTTTACCCCATTTCCTCCCCTTTTACCCCAATTTCCCCCCACTTTTACCCAAATTTCCCCCCACATTTACCCCATTTCCCCCCTTTTACCCCAATTTCCCCCCACTTTTACCCCATTTCCCCGCACTTTTACCCTAATTTCCACCCACTTACTCTGATTTCCTCCCGTTTACCCTCATTCCCCCCCTTTTACCCCATTTCCCCCACTTTTACCCAATTTCCCCAAGCTTTTACCCCAATTTCCCCCCACATTTACCACAATTTCCCCCTCTTTTACCCATTTTCCCCCACTTTTACCCAAATTTCCCCCACATTTACCCCAATATTCCCCCACTTTTACCCCAATTTCTCCCCATTTTTACCCAATTTCCCTCCACTTTTACCCCATTTCCCCCCAATTTTACCCAATTTCCCCCCACATTTACGCCATTTCCCCCACTTTTCCCCCATTTCCCCACTTTTACCCCATTCCCCCACTTTTACCCCATTTCCCCTCACTTTTACCCCATTCCCTTCACTTTTACCCCATTTCCCCCACTTTTACTCCAATTTCCTCCCACTTTTACCCATTTTCCCTGTTTTACCCCATTCCCCCCTTTTACCCCAATTTCCCCCCCCGTTTTACCCCAATTTCTCCCCATTTTTACCCAATTTCCCTCCACTTTTACCCCATTTCCCCCCACTTTTACCCAATTTCCCCAAACTTTTACCCCATTTCCCCCCACTTTTACCCCAATTTTCGCCCACATTTCCCCCGATTTCCCCAAACTTTTACCTCAATTTTCCCCCCTTTTACCTCATTTCTCCCCACTTTTACCCCAAATTCCTCTCACTTTTACCCCATTTCCCCCCACTTTTACCCAATTTCCCCACATTTACCCCATTCCCCCCCTTTCACCCCAAATTCCCCCACTAATCCCATTTCCCATCCCAGTTCTCCTCTGCAGTGCACTTGGGGCTGCTGCTGTTCGAGCATTTCCCGGCGCTGCTGGTGGCCACGGGGCTGTTCAGTAACCTGGTGTACGTGGGGCTGCTGCAGAGCTTCCCCTGCGTCGTGCTGGGCTCCTCCAACTTCCTCCTCTCCTGCGGTCAGAACACGGAATTTGTTGGGAAAAATTCTGGGAAATGATTGGGGATTTTTTGGGATTTTTTTGGGATTTTTTTGGGGAATTTTTGGGGATTTATTTTGATTTTTTTGTGATTTTTTATTGATTTTTTAGGGATTTTTAATTGATTTTTTAGGGATTTTTAATTGATTTTTGGAGGATTTTTTCAGGATTTTTTCAGGATTTTTGGAGAAATTTTTAAGGACTTATTAAGGAAATTTGGGGATTTTTTTGGATTTTTTTGTGGATTTTTTGAGGATTTTAATTGATTTTTTTTTATATTTTCAGGATTTTTTGAGGAGTTTTTGAGAAAATTTTGAGGACTTATTGGGGAATTTTGTGGATTTATTGGGGGATTTTTTGAGGCTTTTTATTGATTTTTAAATTTTTTTTTTATTTTTTGAGGATTTTTTCAAACAAATTAGAGGATTTTTGGAGAAAATTTTGAGGACTTATTGGGGAAATTTGGGGAATTTTTGGGATTTTTTTTGGGATTTTTTTGGGATTTTAATTGATTTTTTAAAATATTTTCAGGATTTTTTGAGGATTTTTTGAGAAAATTTTGAGGACTCATTGGGGAAATTTGGGGGATTTTTTGGGGGATTTTTGGAGGATTTTTATTGATTTTTTTTTATTTTTTCAGGATTTTTTGAGGATTTTTAAAAACAATTTTGAGGATTTTTAGAGAAAATTTTGAGGACTTATTAAGGAAATTTGGGGAATTTTTTTGATTTTTTTGGGGATTTTTTGAGGATTTTAATTGATTTTTTTTAATATTTTCAGGATTTTTTGAGGATTTTTTGAGAAAATTTTGAGAACTTAGTGGGGAAATTTGGGGAATGATTGGGATAGTTTTGAGATTTTTTTGGGATTTTTTTCAGCTATTTTTCAGAAGTTTTTGGGATTTTTAAAAATTAAAATTTTTTTTTTTAATTTTTAGAGGATTTTAAAGGGATTTATTCCAAATTATTTTAGAAATTCTTGGGGATTTTTTTCAGAAGTGTTTAGGAATTCTTGGATAATTTTTGGGGTTTTTTTTCAGTTTTTTTTTTTATTTTTATTTTTAAAAAATTTTTGGGATTTTTTATAGTTTTTTTTCTAATTTTTAGGTATTTCTTGGGGATTTCTTGAAGAACTCCGAGGGAATTATTGGGGAAATTTTGGGGATTTTTTGGGGACTGTTTACAATTTTTGGGGGATTTTTTGAGGATTTTTTTAGGAATTTTTGGAATTTTTTGAGGATTTTTTTGGGGATTTTTTGAGAAAATGTTGGGAAATTATTGGGGGTGTTAGGGGAAATTTTGGGTGAACTTTTTGTGATTTTAAAGGGATGTTTTGAGAATATTTATTGATTTTCTTTTTTATTTTTTCAGGATTTCTTGGGGATTTTTTGAGAAACTTTTTAGAAATTATTGGGAATTTTAGGAGAACTTTTGGGTGAATTTTGGGGATTTTTTGTGGATTTTTTGAGAATTTTTTGGTAAATTATTGGGGATAATAGGGGAAGTTTTGGGTGAATTTTTGGGGGTTTTGGGATTTTTTTGGGATTTGTGGGGGATTTTTTTGGGAAATTTTGAGGGAATTATTGAGGATTTTTTGGGTGAATTTCTGTGATTTTTTGGGATTTTTTATTGATTTTTCTGGGGATTTTTTGACAATTTTCAGGATTTTTTTTGGGATTTCTTGAATATTTTTTGGAGATTTTATGGGGGGATTTTTGGGAGGGCTCCAGTATTTGGGATTTTCCTTCTGGAATGTTCTGATCCCAATTTTTTTCCCGTTTTTCCCTGCAGTTCTGGTCGTGCTCAATCACTACCTGGCCTTCCAATATTTCTCTGAGGAATTTTACCTTTTTTCCGAGGTGAGATCCCAAAAATTCCAGAATTTTCCCCATGGCAAAAATCCCAATTTTTGGGTTGGGAACTGAGAATTTCTTTAAAATAAAAATTACATTTTAAATTTTTAGTTTTTTAAAATTAAATTTCTATTTTTCCCAATTTTTTTGAGGCTTTCTTGAGGTTCTGAAATTCCCTGGCAACTGCAAATTTGGGATTTTCCCCAAAAAATTCCAGGAATGTGGAATTTAATCCAAATTTCTCCCTAAAATGTCAAAAATTTTAGGAATTTTAGGAAAAACAGGAAATAAATCATTGAAATTCCAATTTTTTTAACCAATCTAACCCAAATTTTTTCCTATTGGGAATTCCCATTTCTGAATTTTCTGTTGGAATTTCACGACAAAAATCCCAAGAGGGAAAAATCCAAATTTTCCTGAATTTTTTTTCATTAATTTAATGAATTTTTTCCATGTGGATTTCATTGAATTAATTAAAAATTTTCCTTAAATTAATCCTTAATTAATATTTTAAGTAAAATTTTGGAATTCAAAACCAGGAAGAGCAAAAAAATTGGGAATTTTTTGAGCTCACAAAAAAGGGGTGGGGTGGAATTTTCCCTTAGGAATTATTGGAATTTTGGGAATTTCTGTTGGAATTTTGGGAATTCTGGGTTGGAATTTTGGGATTTTCTGGTTGGAATTTTGGGAATTCTGGGCTGGAAATTTGGGATTTCTGTGCTGGAATTTTGGGGGTTTTGAGTTGGAATTTGGGGGTTTTTGGGTTGGAATTTGGAAATTCCAGTTGGAATTTTGGGGCTTTTTGGGGTTGGAATTTTGGGGCTTTTGTGTTGGAATTTTGGGATTGCCAAGCTGGAATTTTGGGAATTCTGGTTGGAATTTTAGGAATTCTGGTTGGAATTTTGGGGTTTTGGGTTTAGAATTTGGAAATTCCAGTTGGATTTTTGGGCTGGAATTTTGGGGCTTTTTGGGTTGGAATTTTGGGCTTTTCAAGCTGGAATTTTGGGAATTCTGGTTGGAATTTTGGGAATTCCGGTTGGAATTTTGGGATTTTGGGTTTGGAATTTTGGGAATTTTGGCTTCTTTCAAGGAAGAGCAAAAAATTGGTGAACACCTCAAGAAGACTTCTCCCTAAAAAAACATGGGGTGAGATCGACGCTTTTCCTCAGGAATTCTTGGAATTTTGGGGTTTTTGGGTTGGAATGTTGGGATTTCTGAGCTGGAATTTCGGGAATTCCCGTTGGAATGTTGGGAATTCCGCAGGTCCTGGCTTATTTCACCTTCTGCCTGTGGCTGATCCCCTTCGCCTTCTTCGTGTCGCTGTCGGCCGGGGAGAACGTCCTGCCCTGCACCGTGCAGCCCGGAGGTGGGAACGGGGTCGGGATTGGGATTGGGAATTGGGATTGGGAATTGGGGTTGGGAATGGGTGGGAAAGGATTTCGAGCTCCTCCGGTTCCGATCCCGCTCAGAACGTCCCAGAAATTTGGGATTTCTGAGCCCTTGGAGAATCCCAAGGATTGAAAGTCCTGAACTCCACGGTGAAGCCCAGAGGTGGGAATGGGAATTGGGATTGGGAATAGGATTGGGAATGAGATTGGGATGGGATTGGGAATGGGGTCAGGAATGGGGTTGGCTGGGAAAGGATTTCGAGCTACTCCGGTTCCGATCCCACTCAGAACGTCTGAGAAATTTGGGATTTTTGGACCTATCAAGAGTGACAATGTCATGGAAATTTGGGATTTTTGGGGTCTTTGAGCCCTTAGAGAATCCCAGAAATTTGGGGCCTTTGAGCCTTCAGAGAATCCCAGAAATTTGGGATTCTGGGGGAATCCCTGAGCCCTTGGAGAATCCCAAGGATTGAACATCCCGAACTCCACGGTGAAGCCCAGAGGTGGGAATGGGAATTGGGATTGGGAATAGGATTGGGAATGAGACTGGGATGGGATTGGGAATGGGGTCAGGAATGGGATTGGGATTGGGAATGGGATTGGGAATGGGGTCAGGAATGGGGTTGGGTGGGAAAAGATTTTGAGCTCCTCCGGTTCCAATCCCACTCAGAACATCCCAGAAATTTGGGATTTTTGGGGTCCCCAAAGGTTTAAAAAATCCCAGGGATTGGGAGTCCCAAAGGCCCAGAAATCTGGGATTTTTGGGGTCCCCAAAGGCTCAGAAATTTGGGATTTTCGGGGGTCATCAAGGGCTTGGAATGTCTGAGAAATGTGTCTCTGAACCCTTGGAGAATCCCAGAAATTTGGGATTTTTGGGGGCATCAAGGGTCAGAATATCCTGGAAATTGGGGGTCCCAAAGGCCCAGAGAATCCCAAAAATTTGGGATTCCTGGGACTTCATAAAGGCTCAGAATGCCCCAGAAATTTGGGATCCTTGGGGCTTCCCGAGGGCTCAGAATGTCCCAAAAATTTGGGATTCTTGAAGGTCACCAAGGATTCAGAGTCTCCCAGAAATTTGGGATTTTTGGGAGTCACCAAGGCATCAGAGTGTCCCAAAAATTTGGGATTTTTGGGCTCCGAATATCCCAAAAACTGGAGATCCCAAAGGCTCAAAGAATCCCAAAAATTTGGGATTTTTGGGCTCCAAAATCTACGAGAATTCCATGGATTTTTGGGTTCCCCAAAACCCCAATCCCTCATTCCCAGTGCAATCCAGGAGCGTCCACAACTTTGGGAATTCCACCCCAAAATCCCCAAAAATCCCCAAAAAATCCCCAAAATTCCGACCCCGTTCCCGGTTTTCCGCAGATGACGTCGTCTCCAATTATTTCACCAAGGGGAAACGAGGGAAGCGCTCCGGGATCCTCCTGATTTTCTCCTTTCTCAAGGAAGCCATCCTGCCCAGCAGGCAGAAAATTTACTGAAATTCCAGAAGTTTTGGGAATTTTTGGGAATATCCAGAAGATCCCCAGCCGGAAGATCCCAAATTTTTGCCTCTTTCCGACGGGAATTCTTTGGGAATTCAGAGACTTGGACACTCCTGGAGGTGCCGACCACGTTTGGGGTTTTTCCTGCTGATTCCTTGGGAATGTTTCCGTGGAAAATGTTGGGAATTTTGGGAATTTCCCAATTCCCTGCGGGTTTTTATTTTTTTTTTTGGAGCTGCTCCTGGATTTTCCTGAGGGTTGCACAGAGCCAGGAATTAAAAAAAAAATGGGGAAAATTGGGATAAATCCAGAGGATTCCACGCTGTTCCTTCATCCCGTTTTTCCAGAGGGAATGATCCCAAAAAAAAAAAAAAAAAAAAAAATCAGGATTTGGGCAGTTGAAATCCTGGAAATTCCCATTTTTCCCTCCAGCAAAACCTTGGGAAGGAGTTGATGGAAAGGGATTTTCCGTGGGAATTTTGCTTTTCCAGGGAATTCCTGCAGATGAGGGGGGAATGTTGAGAATTCCCAGATTTTTCCTTCCTCCTTTTCCAAAGGGTGAAAATCCTCCGAGGGAGCCGCAAATTTTTTCTTTCCCTTGAGAAAATTCCTGTTTTTTTCCGGATTTTTTCATTCCCACCCCAGCCAGGCTTGGGAATTCCTGATCCAGAGGATTTTTTCCAGGAATTCCCCAAAAAAATTCCTTTGGAAAAGTTGGAATTTTGTTCCAAGAACTCTTGGATTGGGTTTGTTTTTTTTTTTTTTTTTTTTAATTTTTATTTTTTCCTTCTGGATTTCCTGGAAAATTCCAGGATGGGAATGAGGAAAATCAGGAATTCCTGATTCCTTTGAATCCCGATTTTCCTGGGAATTTTTCCAGCTGTTTTTCCATATTTTTCTAGCCTGGATTTCCAGGAGCTGAATCAGATTTTAAGTAAATTGTGGAATTCCATCAATATTTAACCAGGAAAAGGAAATTCGGGATGAAACCCCCAGAAATTTGGAAAAACATTCCCAGAAACACCGGGAATGTGGGAAATTTATGAATAAAGTGGAAAAATCCTGGATTTTCCTTGGGGTTTTGAGGGTTTTTTTTTTTGGGATTGGGATTTTTTTAGGGATCCCTGGAAGTGTCCAAGGCCAGGTTGGAGCTGGGATTGTGGAATTTGGGTGGAATTTTGCCACGGGAATTCCGGGATTTTTGGGGGGAATTCATGGATTCAGATCCCGTGGAAATTTCCTGGATCCGGAAAAGTCAGGAAAAGGAAATTCCCAGGCTCTGGAATTTTCCTGGAAGCAGCAGGGAGAGCCCAAAAAAAGCTGGATTTGGAAAAATCCGGGAAAAAACTCCCAAGATTTGAAGAAATCACAGGAAAAGCTCCTGGAAAGTTCCAGGATTTGCAAAAATCTGGGAAGAAACTCCAGGAATTGGAGAAATCTGGGAAAAAGCTCCAAGAAAGTTCCAGGATTTGAAGAAATTCAGGAAAAATCTCCAGGAAAGTTTCAGGATTTGGGAGAAATCCAGGAAAAAACTCCAGGATTTGGAGAAATCTGGGAAAAATCTCCAGGAAAGTTTCAAGAATTGGAGAAATCTGGGAAGAAACTCCAGGAATTTGAGAAATCCAGGAAAAGCTACTGGGAAATTGTGGGATTTGGGAGAAATCCAGGAAAAAAACTCCAGGATTTGGGAAAACTCTTGGAAAAAGCTCCAGGAAATTTCCAGGAATTGGAAAAATCTGGGAAAATTTCCCGCTCCTTTTCCAGCAGGAATTTCCCTTTTCCAGGTATTTTTTGGACCTCTCCTTCCCAGTTTTCCTCCTGGAAAATCTGCAGGGAAAAGGAGCAGGAATTGAGGGAAATTTGGGAAAAATCCCTCCCAGCCTTAAATTTTTGAATTCCAGCTGGAGGAGGAGGGAAAAAAAATCGGGATAAAAACAAATCCGTGAAAATTCCCGGGGAATGGAGAATTTGGGATTCCTGGGAAAGCAGCTTTGGAATGCGGGGAATAATTCCAGTTTTTCACAAATCCAAGGGAAATAAAAATTTTATTTGGATGTTGTAGGAAAGGAGGAGCTGCCAGAGGTTCTGTGGGATTTTGGGGAAGGAATTCCCGAATTTTGGGGAATTTGGGAAAGTGTGTGTGGAACTCCAGGGGATCCCGTTTTTCCAGGGGTTCCCAGGAGGGGGGGGAAATTCTGGGAATTGAGAGGGGGAAATTCTGGGAATTCAGGGTGGGAAATTCTGGGAAAAACTTGGGAAAAAGGGGTGGAAAATTTTGGGAACTGAGGGTGGGAAATTCTGGGAAAATCTTTGGGAAAAGGGGTGGAAAATTTTGGGAATTGAGAGTGGGAAATTCTGGGAAAATCTTGGGAAAAAGGGGTGGAAAATTTCGGGAATTGAGTGTAGAAAATCTTGGGAAAGGAGGGTGGGAAATTCTGGGAATTCAGGGTGGAATAATCTGGGAAAATATTGGGGAAAAGGGGTGGAAAACTCTGGGAATTGAGGGTGGGAAATTCTGGAAAAATCTTGGGAAAGGAGGGTGGGAAATTTTGGGAATTGAGAGTGGGAAATTCTGGGAAAATCTTTGGGAAAAAGGGGTGGAAAATTTTGGGAATCGAGTGTAGAAAATCTTGGGAAAGGAGGGTGGGAAATTCTGGGAATTCAGGGTGGGAAAATCTGGGAAAATATTGGGGAAAGGAGGGTGGGAAATTTTGGGAATTGAGGGTGGGAAAATCTTGTGAAAAAGGGGTGGAAAATCCTGGAAATAAGGGTGGGAAATACCCTCAGATTTGATAGTGGGAAATCCCAGGAATTGTGGATGGAAAATCTTGGGAAAGGAGGGTGGGAAATTCTGGGAATTGAGGGTGGAAAATCCTGGAAATAAAGGTGGGAAAATCTGGGATTTGATGGTGGGGAATCCCAGGAATTGTGGGTGGAAAATCCTGGAAATAAGGGCGGAAATCCCGGGAAAGGAGGTTGGAAAATCTTGGGAAATGAGGGCGGGAATTCCTGGAAAAATCTTGGGAAAAAAGGGGAGGAAAATCTTGGGAAAGGAGGCAGAAAAGTCCCAGGAAATCCCAGGAAATGAGTCAGGAAAATCCTGGGAATTTGAGGGCAGGAAAATTCTGGGAAAGGAGGGTGGAAGATCTTGGGAATAAAGGGTAGAAAACCCTGGGAAAATGGTGGAAAATCCTGGGAAAGGAGGTCGGAAAATCTTGGGAAATGAGAGCAGGAAATCCCGGAAAAATCTTGGGGAAAAAGGGGAGGAGAATCCCAGGAAAGGAGGCAGGAAAATCCCAGGAATTGAGAGTGGGAAATTTTTGGGAAATGAATCAGGAAAATCCCAGGAAAGGAAGCAGGAAAATCCTGGGAACGGAGGACGGGAAATGCCAGGAATTGAGGGTGGGAAATCTTGGGAAAAAAAGGGTGGAAAACCCTGGAAATGGAAGGTGGGAAATTCTTGGGAAATGAGTCAGGAAAATCCTGGGAATTTGAGGGTGGAAAATTCTGGGAAAGGAGGGCGGGAATTCCCGGGAAATGAGGGTGGGAATTCCCGGGAAGTGGCTCCTAGACCTTGTCCCCGCTGTCCCCAGCCCAGCGGGGACGGGGACGTGTCCTGGGAAGGCCACCAAGGCCCCGGGGCCGGAAGGGGACCTTGGCCAGCTCCTGCTCCTTTTCCATGTCCTTTTCCATGTCCTTTTCCATGTCCTTTTCCGTGTCCTGGCGGCGGTTTCCTGGGAAAAGCCGTGACAGGGATGGGACAGGGAGGGGACAGGAGGTGGCAGCTGCCGGTGTCACCTCCGCGCCCTCCCCGGCAACGTACCCGCGGCCGGCTCCTTCCCAGTTCCATCCCAAACTCCTGTGGAATTCCTGGTGGGATCGGTGCCCGTGGAGTCGGTGCTCATGGAATTTTCCACGGAATTGATGCTCATGGAATTCCTCGTGGGATTGGCGCCCGTGGAATCGGTGCCCGTGGAATTCCCCATGGAATTGGTGCATTTGGAATGGTTCTCCATGGAATTGGTGCTCATGGAATTCCCCATGGATTTGGTGCATTTGGAATGGTTCCCCATGGAATTGGTGCCCGTGGAATCAGTGCTCATGGAATTTCCCATAGAATTCCCCACGGAATTGGTACCCATGGAATTTCCCATGGAATTGGTGCCCTTGGATTTGGTGCCCATGGAATTGGTGCCCTTGGAATGGTTTCCCATGGAATTCTCCATGGACTGGTTTCCCATGGAATTTCCCGTGGAATTGGTGCCCTTGGAATTGGTGCCTGTGGAATTGGGGCACGTGGAATTGGTGCTTATGGAACTTCCCATGGAATTCCCAATGGAATTGGTGCCCTTGGAATGGTTCCCCATGGAATTGGCCACCATGGGATTCCCCATGGATTTGGTGCCCATGGAATTGGTGCTCATGGACTTCGCCATGGAGTTCCCCATGGAATCTCCCATGGAGTTCCTCATGGAATTCCCCATGGAATCCCCCATGGAATCCCCCATGGAATTCCCCATGGAATTGGTGCCCTTGGAATGGTTCCCCATGGATTTGGTGCCCATGGAATTCCCCATGGAACTGGTGCTCATGGATTTCCCCATAGAGCTCCCCATGGAGTTCCCCATGAAGTTCCCCATGAAGCTCCCCATGGAGTTCCCCATGGAGTTCCCCATGGAATCTCCCATGGAATTCCCCATGGAGCTCCCCATGGAATTCCCCATGGAATCCCCCATGGAATCCCCCATGGAATTCCCCATGGAAGCGTCCAGGGCCCGGCGCCGCCGCTCCAGGACCAATCCCAGCTCCGGGGCCGATCCCGGCTGCTGCTCCCGGCTCCTCCGGCTGCGCCTCCGGCTCGGCCTCCGCAGGGCACCCTGGGACAGCCGCGGTCACCAGGGGGACACCAAAGGGGACACCACGGGGACATCGTTGGGACACCACAGGGACACCAAGGGAACACCAAGAAACACCACGGGGACATCAAGGGACATCGTGGGGACACCAAAGCAATACCAAGAGGGACAGCAAGGAGGACACCATGGGGACAGCATGGGGACATCAAGAAGACATCATTGGGACACTATGGGGACCCCAAAGGGGACATCAAGGGGAGAGTGTGGGGACATCATGGGGACAACATGAGGACACTAAGGGGACATCAAGGGGAGAGTGTGGGGACGCCAAAGGGGACAGCCTGGGGACACCAAGGGGACTCCAAAGGGGACAGTGCAGGGACAGCATGGGGACACAAAGGGGACACCAAGAAGACACCACGGGGACGTCAAGGGACACCATGGGGACACTAAGGGGACAGCAAAGGGGACATCAAGTTGAGAGTGTGGGGACACTAAGGGGACATCAAGGGGGCAGCATAGGGACACCATGGGGACACCAAAGGGGCAGCATGGGGACAGAGTGAGGACACCGAGGGGACACCGAGGGGACAGCGCTGCCCACCAGGATGCCCGCCAGCTCCAGCGCCGCGCTCCGCCTCTTGCTGGCCGTGGAGTCCTGCTGGAAAATCGGGAATGGCTCAATCCCGGGAATTCCGGAGCCCCGCTGTGCCAGCCTGGCCACCCGTTGTCCCCGTTGTCACCTGGCATGGGGGTGGCCGGGCCCTGGCCGGCCGCAGGACGATCCCGCTGCGGATCCGCTCCAGCATCTCCTGCACCGCCCGCGCCCGGATGTCCTCGGTGCCCGTGTCACCTGCCAGGGTGGCACCGCTGTCACCTCCCCTGGCAGTGCCACCCTGTCCCCAGATCACCCCCGATGGAGCTGGGGGACCCCTGGAGCAACCCCTGTCCTGGTGACACTCTGGGGACGCTCCAGATGTCCCCACCACCCTGTCCTGGTGACATTCTGGGGACACTCAGGATGTTCCCACCCCCTTGTCCTGGTGGCATTTTGGAGACACTCCCAATGTCCCCCCGGTGACATTCTGGGGACACTCCCGATGGCCCCTTGGTAACATTTTGGGGACACACCTGATGTCCCCTTGGGGATACTCCCAATGTCCCCACCCCCCTGTCCCAGTGACACTTTGGGGACACTGCCAATGTCCCCTCGGTGACATTCTGGGGACACTCCCGATGTCCCCTTGGGGACACTCTCAATGTCCCCACCCCCCTGTCCTGGTGACACTTTGGGGACACTGCCAATGTCGCCTTGGTGACACTTCAGGGACAATCTCGATGTCCCCCCGGTAACACTCTGGGGACTCTCCTGATGTCCCCTTGGGGACATTCCCAATGTTCCCCCCGGTGACACTCTGGTGACACTCCCGCTGTCCCCTCGGTGACATTCTGGGGACACTCCCGCTGTCCCCTTGGTGACACTTTGGGGACACTCCTGCTGTCCCCTTGGTGACACTTTGGGGACACTCCCCCCCTCAGGACTCACTCTGCTCCCGGTTTTTCCGCGCCTTCCTCTGCCGGAGCGTGGCCAGGGGGCTGCGGGGAGGGGACAGGAGGTGACACCGGAGGGGACAGGAGATGACACCTCCCATCTGCCACCCTGTCCCCTCCCCTCTGGGGGACAGCCAGGGTGGGGACGGCGCTTTTCCAGGAATATTCCGGAAGGTTGGCGGTGGGATGTGTCACCTACTCGGCGGGGGCGGCGGTGGCAGCGGGTGGTGGCAGCGGTGGCGCCGGTGGCACCTCGGGGTGGCTCGGGGGTGGCGGCCGCTGCGCCAGCTGCTCCCGGAGGGATCCCGCTGGAATGAGGCCGGGATGGGTTGAGGATCCCTCTGGAACTTTCTGGAATCACCCCCGGAATTCTCCGGAATCGTCGGAAATTCCCCCCGGAAACTCCTCGGAATCATCTGGAATTCCCCTGGAATTCTTTGGAATCCCCCTGGAATTTTTTGGAATCCCCCTGGAATTCCTCTGGAATTCTTTGGAATCCTTTGGCAACCCGCTGGAATTCCTCTGGAATTCTTTGGAATCCCCCTGGAATTCCTCCTTTGGTAACCCTCTGGAATTCTTTTGAAATCCCCCTGGAATCCCTCTGGAATTCTTTTGAAATCCCCCTGGAATCCCTCAGGAATTCTTTTGAAATCCCCCTGGAATCCCCTGGAATTCCCCTGGAATTTTCCCCTGGAATTCTCTGGAATCCTTCTGGAATCTTCTGGAAACCCTCTGGAAACCCTCTGGAATTATCTGGAGTTCCATTGGAATCCCACCAAGAATCCCTCTGGAATCCTTCTGGAATTCTCTGGATTTCTTTGGAATTTGTCTGGGATTCTTTGGAATCCCTCTGGAATCCCCCGGAACCCTCTGGAATTCTTTGGATTAAGTCTGGAATCTTCTGGAATCCTGCTGGAATCCTCTAAAATCCCCCTGGCATTTTTTTTAATCCCCATGGAATCCCCTGGATCCCTCTGGAATTCTCTGGAATCCTTCTGGAATTTTCCTGAATTCCCCTGGAATTCTTTGGAATACACATGGAATTTTCCTGGAATCCTCTGGAATTCTTCTAGAATCCTCTAAAATCCCTCTGGAATACTTTGAAATCTGTCTGGAATATTCTGGAATCCCTCTGGAATCTCTAAAACCCCCATGGAATTAAAAAAAATTTCTCTGGAACCCTCTGGAATTTTTGGAATGTCCCGGAACCCGCTGGAATTCCATGTGGAAATTCCCACCTTCCTTCTCCAGCTCTTCCAGCCTCTCCATCAGCTCCCGCTTCTCCTCCCGTGCCCGCCGCAGCTCCTCCCGCTCCTGCTCCAGCTCCTTCTCCTGTGGGAATTCTGGGATTTGGGAAAAACCCCAAGAACGGCGACGCTCCCTGACCCTAAAATCGGGAATTTAGGGAAAAACTCCTGGCGGGTTTTAGGGAAAATCGCCCCTCGCTGTGGGATGGTGGGAATTCCGTGGAGGGAAATCAAAGAGGGAAATTCACGTTGGGAAATCCATGGATGAAAATCCATGGTGGGAAATCCATGGTGGGAAATCCATGGATGGAATTCCGTGGAAGAAAATCCATGGAGGGAAATCCGTGGTGGGAATCCATGGAGAGAAATCCATGGGGGAAAATTCATGGTGGGAAATCCATGGATGGAATTCCGTGGAAGAAAATCCATGGAGGGAAATCCATGGAGGGAATTCCATGGATGGAAATCCAAGGTGGGAATTCCATGGAGGGAAATCCATGGAGGGAAATCCATGGATGGAAATCCATGGTGGGAAATCCATGGTTGGAATTCCATGAGAGGAAATCCATGGAGGGAAATCCATGGATGGAAATCCAAGGTGAGAATTCTAAGGTGGAATTCCAAGGTGGGAAATCCATGGTGGGAAATCCATGGATGGAATTCCGTGGAAGAAAATCCATGAAGGGAAATCATGGATGGAAATCCATGGTGGAAATCCAAGGTGAGAATTCCATGGTGGAATTCCAAGGTGGGAAATCCATGGTGGGAATTCCATAGAGAGAAATCCATGGGGGGAAATCCATGGTGGGAAATCCATGGTTGGAATTCCATGAGAGGAAATCCATGGTGGAAATCACAGAGGGAAATCCATGTGGGAAATCCATGGTGGGAATTCCATGGTGGAAAATCCATGGTGGAAATCACAGAGGGAAATCCATGTGGGAAATCCATGGAAGGAAATCCAAGGTGGGAATTCCATGATGGAAATCCATGGAAGGAAATCCATGGTGGGAAATCCATGGTGAGAATTCCATGGTGGAAATCCAAGGTGAGAATTCCAAGGTGGAAAATCCATGGAGGGAAATCCATGGTGGGAAATCCATGTGGGAAATCCATGGAGGGAATTCCATGGATGGAAATCCAAGGTGGGAATTCCAAGGTGGGAATTCCAAGGTGAGAATTCCAAGGTGAGAATTCCAAGGTGGGAATTCCATGCTAGGAAATCATGGAAAGAAATCCATGCTGACAAATCCATGGAGGGAAATCCATGCGGGAATTCCATGTGGGAAATCCATGGAGGGAAATCCATGGTGGGAATTCCATGGAGGGAAATCCATGGTGGGAAATCCATGGTGGGAAGTCCATGGTGGGAAATCCATGGTGGGAAATCCATGGTGGGAAATCCATGGATGGAAATCCAAGGTGGGAAGTCCATGGTGGGACATCCATGGATGGAAATCCAAGGTGGGAAGTCCATGGTGGGAAATCCATGGAATAGCAGCGCTCCATAGAAAAATGGGAATCGAGGGATGTGACCTGAAGGTGCTGTCCCCTCCCAGCGATGTCCCCAAGTTTGGGGACAGTCCCTCACCTGCTGGCGCAGTTCCCGCCGTGTCTCCTCCAGCTCCTGGCCGAGTTTTTCCAGTTCCTGGAGCGCTTCCAGGAGTTGGGAATCGGGCGCGGCGCTCCTCAGCAGGATGCAGCTCTGGCGCTTCGCCTCCTTCTGCTGGACCAGCATCTGGGAGCGCGGGTGTCACCTCGGTGTCACCTCGGTGTCACCTCAGTGTCACCTTCCAGAGGGGCTGGCGGTGAATCCCACCCGGCTCCATCCCGGGAAAATCCTGGGGTGAATCCCGCTCCCTTGGGATCACCCCCTTCCCTTGGGATGGGTGCCAGAAGTGCTGGTAGACCCCATTGTCACCTCCGTGCCACCCCCAGTGGTGTCCCCAACCCCTCGGTGTCACCTTCTAGAGGAGCTGGTGGCTCCATCCCAGGAAACCACAACGGGAGGATCCTGGGATGATCCCATTCCCTTGGGATTGCCCCATTCCCTTGGGATTGCCCCATTCCCTTGGGATGACCCCATTCCCTCGGGATGGGTGCCAGGGGTGCTGACACACCCCATTGTCACCTCCGTGCCACCCCCAGCGGTGTCCCCAAGGCCTTGGTGGCACCTGGTGGGCGAAGGCCTCGGCGTGGCAGCGCAGGTCCTGCTCCAGCTCCAGCTGCTCCAGGGCCTGGCAGTAATCCTGGGTGACAATCTGGGACACTGCGGGGACAGCGCGGTGGCACCGGGGACGGCGGGAAAAGGGTGGGAAATGGGGGAAAAAAGGGTGGGAAAAAGGTGGGAAATGGGGGAGGAAAAGGTGGGAAAAGGGGGCAGGGAAAGGTGGGAAAATGGAAGAAAAGGATGGAAAATATTTGGGAAATGGGAGGGAAAAGGGTGGGAAAAAGGTGGGAAATTGGGGAGGGAAAAGGTGGGAAAAGTGTGGAGGAAAAGGTGGGAAAATGGAAGTGAAGGATGGAAAAGATTTGGGAAATGGGAGGGAAAGGGGTGGGGAAAAAATGGGAAATTGGGGAGGAAAAGGTGGGAAAATGGGGAAGAAAGGGGGGGAAATGGGAAAAAAGAGGAAAAAAGGGAAAAAAAGGGGAAAAAAGGGGGGAGGGAAAAGGGGGAAAAGGGGGCAGGGAAAGGTGGGAAAAGGGAAGAAAAGGATGGAAAATATTTGGGAAATGGGAGGGAAAGGGGTGGGGAAAAAATGGGAAATCGGGGAGGAAAAGGTGGGAAAATGGGGAAGAAAGGGGGGGAAAAAGGGGAAAAACGGGGGGAAAAAAGGGGAAAAAAGGGGAAAAAAGGGGAAAAAAGGGGAAAAAAGGGGAAAAAAGGGGAAAAAAGGGGGGAGGGAAAAGGGGGAAAAGGGGGCAGGGAAAGGTGGGAAAATGGAAGAAAAGGATGGAAAATATTTGGGAAATGGGAGGGAAAGGGTGGGAAAAAGTTGGGAAATTGGAGAGGAAAAGGTGGGAAAATGGGGAAGAAAGGGGGGGAAAAGGGGAAAAAATGGGGAAAAAGGGGAAAAAAGGGGAAAAGGGAAAAAAGGGGGAAAAAGGGGAAAAAAGGGGAAAAAAGGGGGGAGGGAAAAGGGGGAAAAGGGGTCAGGGAAAGGTGGGAAAATGGAAGAAAAGGATGGAAAATATTTGGGAAATGGGAGGGAAAGGGGTGGGGGAAAAATGGGAAATCGGGGAGGAAAAGGTGGGAAAATGGGGAAGAAAGGGGAGGAAATGGGGAAAAAGGGGAAAAAAGGGGGAAAAAGGGGGGAAAAGGGAGAAAAAGGGGGGAAAAAGGGGGAAAAAAGGGGAAAAAAGGGGGGGAAAAGGGGGAAAAAGGGGGAAAAAGGGGGAAAAAAGGGGAAAAAAGGGGAAAAAAGGGGGGAGGGAAAAGGGGGAAAAGGGGCAGGGAAAGGTGGGAAAATGGAAGAAAAGGATGGAAAAGATTTGGGAAATGGGAGGGAAAAGGGTGGGAAAAAGGTGGGAAATTGGGGAGGGGAAAGGTGGGAAAAGTGTGGAGGAAAAGGTGGGAAAATGGAAGTGAAGGATGGAAAAGATTCGGGAAATGGGAGGGAAAGGGGTGGGGGAAAAAAATGGGAAATTGGGGAGGAAAAGGTGGGAAAATGGGGAAGAAAGGGGGGAAAAAGGGGAAAACGGGAAAAAAGGGGAAAAAGGGGAAAAAAGGGGAAAAAGGGGAAAAAAGGGGAAAAAAGGGGGGAGGGAAAAGGGGGAAAAGGGGGCAGGGAAAGGTGGGAAAAGGGAAGAAAAGGATGGAAAATATTTGGGAAATGGGAGGGAAAAGGGTGGGGGAAAAATGGGAAATCAGGGAGGAAAAGGTGGGAAAATGGGGAAGAAAGGGGGGAAAATGGGAAAAAAGAAGAGAAAAAGAGGGAAAAGGGGAGAAAAAAAAGGGGAAAAAGGGGAAAAAAGGGGGAAAAAGGGGAAAAAAATGGGGAAAAAAGGGGAAAAAAGGGGGAAAAAGGGGGAAAAAGGGGGGAAAAGGGGGAAAAAAGGGGGAAAAGGGGGAAAAAAGGGGAAAAAGGGGGAAAAAGGGGGAAAAAGGGGGAAAAAAGGGGAAAAAAGGGGAAAAAAGGGGGGAGGGAAAAGGGGGAAAAGCGGGCAGGGAAAGGTGGGAAAATGGAAGAAAAGGATGGAAAAGATTTGGGAAATGGGAGGGAAAAGTGTGGGGAAAAATGGGAAATCGGCGAGGAAAAGGTGGGAAAATGGGGAAGAAAGGGGGGGAAAAGGGGAAAAAATGGGAAAAAGGGGGGAAAAAGGGGAAAAAGGGGAAAAAAGAGGAAAAAAGGGGAAAAAGAAGGACAAAGGAGGGAAAAGTGGGAAATGAGGGCGATGCCACCACCTGCCCTGGGTGGGGACAGCCACGGGCAGTGCCAGCCGTTGGTTGGGGTGGCACTGGTGGCACTGGTGGCACCAGGAGGGGACACGGGGACACTGCTGACCTCTCTTGAAGGACCTCAGAGCCCTGTGGCTGGTGGCCAGGGCTGCCCGCAGGCGCTGCTGCTCCTCCCGCTCCAGCTCCAGCTGTGCCGGGAAAATCCGGGAAAAAACAGTGAAAAATCCGGGAGAAATCCATTAAAAACCCGCAAAAATCCAGGAGAAAATCAGTGAAAAATCAGTGAGAAATCAATGAAAAACCTGCAAAAATCTGGGAGAAAATCAGTGAAAAATCCATGAGAAATCCATGAAAAACCCGCAAAAATCTGGGAGGAAAATCAGTGAAAAATCCGTGAGAAATCCATGAAAAACCCACAAAAAATCCGTGAAAAATTCGCAAAAAATCTGGGAAGAAATCAGTGAAAATTCTGTGGAAAGTCTGGGAAGAAATCAGTGAAAAATCCGTGGAAAATCCGCAAAGCATCCGCGAAAAATCAGTGAGAGATTCGGGAGAAATCTGGGAGAAAAATCCGTGAAAAATTAGTGAAAAATCTGAAAAAAAACTCTGTGAAAATCTGCAGAAAACCCTTGAAATATCTGTGAAAAAATTGTGAATAATCTGGGAAAAATCCGGGAGAAAGTCCAGGTGAAATCAGAAAAAAATCCGTGAAAAATCCACGAAAAATTTGTGAAAAATCAGAGAAAAAACCCCATGAAAGTCTGCAAAAAAAACCCCAAAAAAACCAAAAAACAAACAAACAAACAAAAAACCCCAAAAAACCCCAAAAAAACCCCCCAAAAACCCACCTGAAAAATCTGTGAAAAATTTTGACTAGTCTGGGAGAAAATCCAGGAAAAATCTGTGAAAAATCCAAGAAAATACCCATAAAAATCTGTGAAGAAAATGTGAAAAATCTATGAAAAATTTGTGAATAATCAGGGAGAAAATCCTGAAGAAAATCTGGGAGAAATCAGAAGAATATCCGGGAGAAATTCCATGACAAACCTGTAAAAATTCTAACAAAAAAACCCATGAAAATCAGCAAAAAATCCGTGAAAAATCTGTAAAAAAAAAGCTGCAAATAATCCGGGAGAAAATCCAGGAGAAATCTGTGAAAAAAATTCATGAAAAATTCAAGAAAAATCTGGGAGAAAATCCAGGAAAAATCAGTGAAAAATCAGTGAAAAATCAGTGAAAAATCAGTGAAAAACCAGTGAAAAATCAGTGAAAAATCCACAAAAAATTAGTGAAAAATCCATGAAAAATCAGGGAAAAATCCCACCCTGAGCCCTGGGACATCATTGGGGGTTTCATCCCAAAATTCCCAAATGGGAATCCCAAATTTGGGAAGAATTCCCAAATGGAAAAGGGGGTTGGGGTCGGTTTTGGGGTACCTGGGCCTGCAGGTGCTGCAGCTGCACCCCGAGGTCCCGGTGCTGTTCCAGGAGCTCGGAGAGATTTTCCTGTGGAGCTGCGGGAAAAGAGGGAATGAGGGAAATGGGAAAAGGGGAAAAAAAGGGGGGAAAAGGGGGAAAAGTGAGAAAAATGGGGGGGAAAATGGGGAGAAAATGAAGAAAAAAGGGGGAAAATGTGGGGAAAATGTGGGGAAATTAGGGAGAAGGGGAGGAAATTGGGAAAAAGGGGGAAAGGGGGAAAAAAGAGGGGGGAAAATGGGGGAAAGGGGGAAAAAGGGGGAAAAATTAGGGAAAAGGGGAGGAAATTGGGAAAAAAGGGGGAAAGGGGGAAAAGGGGTGGAAAAGGGGAGGAAAGGGGGGAAATGGGGGAAAAAGGGGGGAAATGGGGAAAAAGGAGGGAAAATAATGAGGAAAAAGGAGGGAAAATGAGGAAAAAGGAGGGAAAATGAGGAAAAAGGAGGAAAAGGGGAAAGGGAAAAGAGGAAAAGAGCGGAAAGGGAGGAAAAGTGGGTGGGAATTTGGGTGGAAAAAGGTGGGAATGGGGGAATTGAGGGGTGGGAAAATAGGAGGAAAGGGGAAAAAGGGTGGGAAAGGGAGGGAATGAGGGGTGGGAAAGGAGGGAAAAGGGGAAGAAAGGGAAAGAGGGGAAAAGGGAAAAGGGGGGAAAGGGGGAAATGAGAAGTGGGAAAGGAGGAGAAAAAAGTTGGGAAATGGGGGAGGGGAAAGGGGGAATTGAGGGGTTGGAAAAGGGGAGGAAAAGGTGGGAAAGGGGGAAAAAAGGATGGGAAAGGGGGAAAAAAGGGATGGGAAAGGGCAGCACACCCCTCCTGGATCTGGACCCCCCCGGTGACCCCATCCCAGCTGTATCCCCCATATCCCGACTGGAATCTGCCTCTGCTCTGGGATCCATATGGGAATGAAGTGGCACCCCCGGGACCCCCCAAACACCCCCAAGGATCATCCCAGCACTGGGATTGGGGAATTTGGGGTGTCCGAGAGCCGGAAGCGGCACCTTGGGAAAAGGGGATGGGAAAGGGGAAGTGTGAACGGTTTCGGCGCTTGCGGTTGGGTTTCGGTGTCGCTTTTGCTTGGTTTGACCCAAAACGGGGCTCGGGGACGGCCCCAAAGGGCGGTGTGGGGACAGTCTGGGATTTGGGGACAGCGGGGCAGGGATGGGTGGGGTGGGATGGGATAGGATGGGATGGGATGGAACTAGGATGGTTTGGGATGAGCTGAGATTGGGGTTGGGATTGGATGGGATGAGGTGGGATGGAATTGGGATTGGGATTGGGTGGGATGGATGGGATGGGATTGGGATGTCTTGGGATGAGATTGGGGTTGGGATTGGATGGGATGAGGTGGGATGGAATTGGGATTGGGATTGGGTGGGATGGATGGGATGGGATTGGGATGTCTTGGGATGAGATTGGGATTGGGAGTGGATGGGATGAGGTGGGATGGAATTGGGATTGGGATTGATATTGGGATTGTGTGGGATGGATGGGATGGGATTGGATTGGGATTAGAATTAGGATTGGTATAAAGTGGGATGGGATTTGGATTGGGATTGGGCCTGGGTGGGATTGGGATTTGGATTGGAACTGGGATTGGGACTGGGGTGGGATGGATGGGATTGGGATTTGGATTGGGATCGGAGTGGGATGGGATGTAATTGGGGTGATTTGGGATGAAATGGGGTGGGATAAAATGAGATGGGGAGGAAATGCAGTGGGATGGGATTGAGATGGGATGAGATTGGGATTGGGATTGGATGGGATGACATGGGATCGAAATGGGATTTGGATTTGGATTGGGTGGGATGGATGGGATGGGATTGCAATTGGGATTGAGGTGGGATTGGAATTGGGATTGCGACTGGGTGGGATGGATGGGATGGGATTGGGATTTGGATTGGGATGGGATGGAATTGGGAAGATTTGGGATGAAATGGGGTGGGATAAAATGAGATGGGGAGGAAATGCGATGGGATGGAATGGGATTGGGATTGGGATTGGTATTGGGATTGGGATTGGTATTGGTATTGGGATTGGGATTGGGATTGGGATTGGGATTGGAATTGGAATTGGAATTGGAATTGGGATTGGAATTGGGATTGGGTTGGGTTGGGTTGGGATGGGATTGGGATGGATGGGATGGGATGGGACACCTCAGGCTCACCTGGGAGCTGGGCAGGGGCAGGGGGCTCCTCCAGGGCCACCCCTGTGGGTGTCACTTCCTCTGGGGCCACCTCGGGTCTCATCACAGCTGTCACCTCCCCTGGGGTCCCCTCAGGTGTCCTGGCCAGGCTGATCCTCTCCAGCCGCGCGTCCTCCTGCTCCACCAGAATCCCAGAACTGGGGTTCCCCCCGCACCCCCCGAGCTGGGTGTGCCCCGAGGTTGCCCCAGCACCTTTGTCCCCAAAAAGGGACAATTTTGGGGACCTGTCCCCACCCCACCTGGGCACTGAAGGCCTGGGCTCGCTGTTGGCACCGCAGCTCCAGCTCCACCTCGGTGTCCAGCGCCACCAGCTCGGCCAGCAGCGCCTGCGACGCTGCCGGTGACACCAGCGGTGACATCGGGGGTCAGGTGCCACCGGCGTGTCCTGCCCGCGGCCCCCCATGCCCGGAGCCCGGCCAGGGCACCCGGGGATCGGGGCTGGCACCGTGCCAGGCGGGGATTGAACCCTGAGCCTGCGGGGGCCAGGGAGGTGCCGGGGGCATTGGGGACATGGGGGTGGGACACCGGGATGGGACATCGGGATGGGACACCGGGATGGGACAGAGCTCACCTTGCTCCAGCTGGGCCAGCCGAGTCTCGGTGTCATCTGGCACTGGATCCAGGGCCAGGTGCTGCGGTGGGAAAAATGGGAATGAGACGTTGGCTTGGCATGGAATTCCATTGGCACGGAGTTCCATCAACATGGAGTTCCATCGGCATGGCCATGGCAAATGTCACCGTGTTGGCATGGCGTGGCATTGTCATGGCATGGAACGGCCCTTGGGATGGAATTCCATTGGGAATGGCATGACCTCAGGATGGAGTTCCATTGGGATGGAATGGCCCTTGGGATGGAATTCCATTGGGATGGAGTCCCATTGGGATGGAGTTCCATTGGGATGGGGTGGCCCTTGGGATGGAATTCCATTGGGATGGAGTTCCATTGGGATGGAGTTCCATTGGGATGGAATTCCATTGGGATGGAATTCCATTGGGATGGAGTTCCATTGGGATGGGGTGGCCCTTGGGATGGAGTTCCATTGGGATGGAGTTCCATTGGGATGGGGTGGCCCTCAGAGTGGAATTCCATTGGGATGGAGTTCCATTGGGATGGAGTTCCATTGGGATGGGGGGGCCCTCAGGATGGAATTCCACTGGCACGGCGTTCCATTGGAATGATGCTGTTTGGCACTGGCACTGCTTTGGCGCAGAATTCCATCGGCACGGCATTGCACCGGCGTGGAATTCCATTGGCCTGGCACGGGGCACCCCCCCCTTCACCCCCCCTGATTTATGGGATCAGGAACGGGAAATCCGATGGAAAGGGAGCCTGGAAGTGATACCTGTCCAGGGGTGGCCTCTTCATCCTCCTCCTCCTGCTCTTCCTCCTCCTCCTCGCTGCTCCCAGACTCCAGGATGGCTGCGGGGACACCGGGGTGACCGTGGGGGACAGGATGGTCCCGAGCACTCCTGAGTGTCCCCTCAGGATGGGAGGACACACCTCTGGTGTCCCCAAGGTGGGACTGGGGACATCCCTTGTGTCCCTGGCTCTCCCAGAACCATTCCCACAATCCCCGATCCGGTGGGGAACGCGCTCAGGAATCTGAATCCCAACCCCTTTTCCTGGGGCTGGACCCTCTCCCCAGCCAATCCCCCAAATCTGAGGAGGGAAAATCCCCCCCAGACCCAATTTGCTTTCACTCCCTCCAACCCCAAATCTCAACCCCCAAACCCCACTGGTGACCCCCTGAAAACCCCCACGAGTTCCCCCTTACCCGTGAGGTGTCCCCCGATGCCGTCCCCAATCCAGGCCATGCCCAGGGCCCCCTAAAACCCCCGAGATTTTGGGGTGCCTCCCTCTCCCCGGCGCTGCCTCCTGGCTCCCCGCAGGGAAGTGAAACCACCCTCCCCTCCCTCTCCCCTCCCTCCTCCCGAGGGGCCCCGATCCCAACGCGGGGGAAGCGAAACCCGCGGGGGGATGTCGGGATTTTCCACGGGGAGTTTTCCCCTAAAACACAGAATTATGGGATTTCGGGGAGCTGGAACTCGGGGTGGGCTCAGGAGTTGCTGCTCCAGAGGTTCCCAGGGGTGGGAATTCCACAGGCGTGGAAGGAAACATCGGAGCGTGGAAGGGTTTGGGTGACCGCGGTTGTTTATTCATCAATAAAAACAAAGGGATTTTTCCCGATTTTAGGGAAGGGGGGTCCAATTTTGGGAAGGGGGATCCAATTGTGGGAAAGGGGGATCCGATTGTCAGAAAAGAGGATTAATTGTAGGAAAGTGGGATTTGATTGTAGGAAAGGGGGGTCTGATTGTAGGAAAGGGGGATCCGATTGTAGGAAAGGGGATTAATTGTAGGAAAGGGGGATCCCATTGTAGGAAAGGGGGATTCGATTGTAGGAAAAGGGGGATCCCATTGAAGGAAAAGAGGGATTTGATTGTAGGAAAAGGGGGATCCCATTGTAGGAAAGGGGGATTTGATTGTAGGAAAGGGGGATCTGATTGTAGAAAAGGGGGATCCGATTGTAGGAAAGGTGGGAAAGGGGGATCCGATTGTTGGAAAGGGGGATCCGATTGTCAGAAAAGGGGATTTGATTGTCGGAAAGGGGGATCTGATTGTAGGAAAAGGGGGATCCCATTGTAGGAAAGGGGGATTTGATTGTAGGAAAAGGTGGTCTGATTGTAGGAAAGGGGGATCCGATTGTTGGAAAGGGGGATTTGATTGTAGGAAAAGGGGGATCCCATTGTAGGAAAGTGGGATCTGATTGTTGGAAAGGGGGATTTGATTGTAGGAAAAGGGGGATCCCATTGTAGGAAAAGGGGGTCTGATTGTAGGAAAGGGGGATGCGATTGTAGGAAAGGGGGATCCGATTGTAGGAAAAGGGGGATCCGACTGTAGGAAACGGGGGATCCAATTGTCAGAAAAGAGGATTAATTGTAGGAAAGTGGGATTTAATTGTAGGAAAGGGGGATTTGATTGTAGGAAAAGGGGATCAGATTGTAGGAAAAGGGAATCTGATTGTAGGAAAAGGGGGTCTGATTGTAGGAAAAGGGGGATTTGATTGTAGGAAAAGGGGGTCTGATTGTAGGAAAAGGGGGATCCCATTGTAGGAAAAAGGGGATTTGTGGGGATTTGGGGTCACAGGGCCGTGCCCTGCTCGGGTGCCTTGGCCTCGCGGGGGTAGAACTCGGCCAGGATGTTTTCGGGGATGCGCTTGAGGAGCTGCTTGGGGAAGATGCGCAGGAGCTGCCAGCCGATGTCCAGCGACTCGAAAACGCTCCGGTTCTCGTAGGGACCTGCCGGCAGGATGGGGTGGAGGGTTTGGGGGTGTGGGAGAGGCTCTCCCAGATCCCAAATCCCCATTTTGGGGCCGGGGGCTCACCCTGGGAGATGAAGTGCTTCTCGAACTTGTGCAGGAACTCCAGGTAGAGGAGGTCGTCGGCGGACAGGGCCTCCTCGCCCACCACGGCCTTCATGGCCTGCACGTCCTTCCCGATGGCGTAGCAGGCGTACTGTGGGATCCAGGATTCCATAGATGGATCGGGATGGGCACGGACCCCACAGCCCGGCCAGTGCCACCAAGGGACACCTCCCACCAGCCAGGGTGGCTCAAAGATCCATCCCAACCTGGCCTTGGGCACTGCCAGGGATCCAGGGGCAGCCACAGCAAATCTGGGAATTCCAGCCCAGCCAGGAATTCCTTGCCAAGATCCCAGCCCAAGCTCCCCTTTCCCAGTGGGAGCCATTCCCTGGCTCCTGTCCCTCTGTCCCTTGTCCCTCTCCTGAAGCCCCTCCAGGGACTCTGAGCATTCCCTGGATTTTTCCCTTCTCCAGGGGAACATTCCCAGCTCTTCCAGAGCAGAGAGGCTCCAGAATCCTGGAATGGGACCTTAAATCCCATCCCATTCCACCCCACTCGAGGCACACGAGTGTCCTGAGCAGCCCAGCCAACCCCAAAAATTCCAGATGTGCTGGATGCCCTAAACACCCCAAGAACCATGGAAATCCCAGGTGTGCTGAGAATCCGGGGCAATCCAGACACCCCAAACATCCCAAAAAGCTTGGGAACTCTGAGCCTCACCAGACAGGGGGACAGGAGGGTCCCGAAGTGACAAACGCCCCCCACGGGTGTCCCCAAGCCCTCACCAGCTGGTTGGACACATCCCCGTGGTCCTTCCTGGTCATTCCCTCTCCGATGGCCGATTTCATCAGCCGGGACAGGGACGGCAGAACGTTGATGGGGGGGTAAATCTGTGGGGTGAGAGCGACCCCAATGTCCAGCCAGCCCTGGGGGACCCCACCCCTACCCCCATCCCGATGGTTCCCAGCCCCGTTGGGTGCCGGATCCATCCCTGGATCCATCCCTGGAGATGGGAAGGGGTTTGGGAACGAACCTGGCGGTTGTGGAGCTGCCGGTCCACGTAGATCTGACCCTCGGTGATGAACCCCGTCAGGTCGGGGATGGGGTGGGTGATGTCTGGGGTGGGGGGACAAAGGGGTTGTGAGACCCCAAAGTGGGGCTGGCAGCTCAGCTGGACACAGGACACGGCTGTGGCCCATCTGTGGGGTCACCGGGGCGGCGCAGCCCCCACTGGGGTCAGTAAGGGGGGTTTTGGGGTCACCTCCTCATCCTGGAGTTGGGACCCCAAATGGGAGGGGATGGGATAATTGGGATGGCTCAGAGGGGTTTTGGGGTGACCCCCTTGTCCTGGAGTGACCCCAAATGGGAGGGGATGGGGGTGGTTGGGATGTCTCAGAGGGGTTTTGGGGTCACCTCCTCATCCTTGATCCAGGGATCCCAAGTGGGAGGGGATGGAATGGTTGGGATGGCCCAGAGGAGTTTTGGGGTCACTTCCTCGTCCTGGAGTGACCCCAAATGGGAGGGGATGGGATAATTGGGATGGCTCAGAGGGGTTTTGGGGTCACCTCCTCATCCTTGATCCAGGGATCCCAAGTGGGAGGGGATGGAATGGTTGGGATGGCCCAGAGGGGTTTTGGGGTCACTCCCCTGTCCTGGAACTGGGACCCCAAATGGGAGGGGATGGGGGTGGTTGGGATGACCCAGAGGAGTTTTGGGGCCACCTCCTCATCCTGGAGTGACCCCAAACGGGAGGGGATGAGGGTGGTTGAGATGGCTCAGAGGGGTTTTGGGGTCACTTCCCTGTCCTGGAGCCAAGGACCCCAAACAGGAGGTGTTGTTGGGGACACACGGAAATCCCAGACCCTAAATCACCCCAGCAGCATCACCACCCCAGGAGCTCCCCAAAACTGGGCAAAACTGGAGCAATTCGGGATTTCCCATCCTGGAGTGGGAAAATCCCAATCTCCCACGGTGTTCCCGTCCCCTCCCGGTGTTCCCGGTCCCGCTGACCGTCGTTGGGCATGGTGAGGATGGGGATCTGGGTGATGGAGCCGTTCCTGCCCTCCACGCGCCCGGCGCGCTCGTAGATGGTGGCCAGGTCCGTGTACATGTAGCCGGGGAAGCCGCGGCGGCCCGGCACCTCCTCCCTGGCTGCCGACACCTGTGGGGTTGGAGGGGTCAGAGCACCCCAAACACCCCAAAAAAACCACGGGAGGCACGAGGGGCACGAGTTTCCTGAGCAGTCCAGGCAACCCCAAAAATTCCAGATGTGCTGGATGCCCTAAACGCCACAAAAAACTCAAGAATTGTGGAAACCAAAGGTGAGTTGAGAATCCGGGACAATCCAGACACCCCAAAAAGTTTGGAAACCCCAAAGACCCCAAAAACCATGGGAGGCATGAGGCACACGAGTGTTCTGAGCAGCCCAGGCGACCCCAAAAATTCCAGATGTGCTGGGTGCCCCAAAAATATCAAGAACTGTGGAAATCCCAGATATGCTGAGGATCCTGAGCACCCCAAACACTCCAGGCACCCCAAACACCCCAAAACCCATCGCAGGCACAAGGCACATGAGTGCCCTGAGCATTCTGGGCAACCCCAAAAATTCCAGATGTGCTGGGTACCCCAAAAACCCCAAGAAGCCTGGGAATCCCAGATGTGCTGGTACCTCAAACACCCCAGACACCCCAGAAGCCCCAACCACCCCAAAACCCACGGCAACTCCAGCTGTCCTTGTCACCCCCAGCACCCCAAATCCCCAAGGACCCTGGGTTGTCCTTGTCACCCCAAATACCCCAAGGACCCTGGATTGTCCTTGTCACCCCAAACACCCCAAGGACCCCGGGCTGTCCTTGTCACCCCAAACACCCCAAGGACCCCGGGCTGTCCTTGTCACCCCAAACACCCCAAACACCCTGGGCTGTCCTTGTCACCCCAAACACCCCACAAGGACCCTGGGTTGTCCTTGTCACCCTGAGCACCCCAAACCTCCCAAGAACCCCAAACACCCCCAGCAGTCCTTGTCACCCCAAACACCCCAAACACCCCAAGGACCCTGGGCTGTCCTTGTCACCCCTAACACCCCAAAGACCTTGGATTGTCCTTGTCACCCCAAACACCCCAAACACCCCGGGCTGTCCTTGTCACCCCAAACACCCCAAGGACCCTGGGCTGTCCTTGTCACCCCAAACACCCCAAGGACCTTGGGCTGTCCTTGTCACCCTGGAGCCCCCAAACGCCCACAAGAACCCTGGGTTGTCCTTGTCACCCTGAGCACCCCAACACCCCAAGGACCCTGGATTGTCCTTGCCACCCCAAACACTCTAAGGACCTTGGGCTGTCCTTGTCACCCCAAACACCCCGGGCTGTCCTTGTCACCCCAAACACCCCACAAGGACCTTGGATTGTCCTTGTCACCCCAAACACCCCAAGGACCCTGGGCTGTCCTTGTCACCCCAAACACCCCAAACACCCCAGGCTGTCCTTGTCACCCCAAACACCCCAAACACCCCGGGCTGTCCTTGTCACCCCAAACACCCCAAGGACCCTGGGCTGTCCTTGTCACCCCAAACACCCCAAACATCCCAAGGACCCTGGGTTGTCCTTGTCACCCTGAGCCCCCAAAATCCCCAAGGACCCTGGGCTGTCCTTGTCATCCCAAACACCCCAAACATCCCAAGGACCCTGGGCTGTCCTTGTCACCCTGAGCACCCCAAACCTCCCAAGAACCCCAAACACCCCCAGCAGTCCTTGTCACCCCAAACACCCCAAGGACCTTGGGTTGTCCTTGTCACCCCAAACACCCCAAGGACCCTGGATTGTCCTTGTCACCCCAAACACCCCAAACACCCTGGGCTGTCCTTGTCACCCCAAACACCCCACAAGGACCCTGGGTTGTCCTTGTCACCCCAAACACCCCAAGGACCTTAGGCTGTCCTTGTCACCCTGAGCACCCCAAGGACCCTGGGCTGTCCTTGTCACCCCAAACACCCCAAGGACCCTGGGCTGTCCTTGTCACCCCAAACACCCCAAGGACCCTGGGCTCTCCCTGTCACCCCAAACACCAAAAACACCCCAAGGACCTTGGGCTGTCCTTGTCACCCCAAACACCCCACAAGGACCATGGGCTGTCCTTGTCACCCCAAACACCCCACAAGGACCCTGGGCTGTCCTTGTCACCCCAAACACCCCAAAGACCTTGGGCTGTCCTTGTCACCCCAAACACCCCAGGCTGTCCTTGTCACCCCAAACACCCCGGGCTGTCCTTGTCACCCCGGGCCCCGGCGCTGACCTCTCGCAGGGCCTCGGCGTAGGAGCTCATGTCGGTCAGGATGACCAGCACGTGCTTCTCGCACTGGTACGCCAGGAACTCGGCCGTGGTCAGCGCCAGCCGCGGCGTGATGATCCTCTCGATCCTGCACGACACCCCCAATTAGCACAATTAGGTTAATTAGCCCCCGCGGGGCAGGTTTGGGGCGCGCAGTGCAGCCAAGCCTCAGTTTTGGGGGTCCCAGGCAGGGCGGGAAACTGGGGAACCCCAGGGGGAGTCAGGGGAGTCCCCCCAAAATGATCTGGGTGGGATTGGGGGTTCCTGGTGGGGAAGGGGGAGAGGAAGGAGAGGGAGAGGGAGGAAAGGGAAAGGGGAAAGGAAGGGGAGAGGGAGAAGGAAAATGGAGGAAAAAAGGACAGGGAAGAAAGAAGGAGGAGGAAAAGTAGGGAGAAAGGGAAGGAAAATGGAAGAAAATGGAGAGAAAAAAGAGCAAAATGAGGAAAAAAGGAGAAAGGAGGAGGAGGGAAAGAAGGGAAAGGAGAAGGGGGGAAGTAGAAAGGAAAAGAGGAAAGAAGGAAAAAATAAGAAAGGAAGGAGAGGGAGGAGGAGAAAGAAGAAGGGGAAAAGAAAAGAAAAAAGAAGGAGAAAATAAGAGAGGAGGGAGAAGGAGGAGGAGAAAGGAGAAGGGAGAGGGAAAAAGGGAGAGGGAAAAAAGGAGTGGGGAAAAAAGGGAGAGGGAAAAAAGGGAGAGGGAAAAAAGGGAGAGGGAAAAAAGGGAGAGGGAAAAAAGGAGAGGGAAAAAAGGAGAGGGAAAAAAGGGAGAGGGAAAAAGGGAGAGGGAAAAAAGGGAGAGGGAAAAAAGGGAGAGGGAAAAAGGAGAGGGAAAAAAGGGAGAGGGAAAAAAGGGAGAGGGATAAAAGGGAGAGGGAAAAAAGGGAGAGGGAAAAAAGGGAGAGGGAAAAAAGGGAGAGGGAAAAAAGGGAGAGGGAAGAGGAGTAGGAGAAAGAAAAAGGAGGAGAAAGAGAAAAAAATAGGAGAAGGAGGGAGAAGGAAGAATGAGGAGACAAAAGAGGGAGAGAAGAGGAGAAAGGAGGAGGAGGAGGGAGAAGGAGAGGAAGAGGAGGAGGAGGCAGGGCTGTGCCTGACGTGGGGTCGTTGGCCAGGTTGAGGAAGAGGCACACGTTCTCCATGGAGCCGTTCTGCTCGAAGTCCGACTTGAAGAACCGCGCTGTCTCCATGTTCACCTGCGGCGGGCGGGACACGCGGTCAGCGGGTGGGGACGTGGGGACATGGGGACAGGGCGGATCTGGGGTCACCTGGGATGTCCCAACATGTCCCCAACTCACCCCCATGGCTGCGAAGACGATGGCGAAGTTGTCCTCATGGAAGTCCACCACATCCTTGGATTTCTTCACCAGCCCAGCCTGGCGGCAGATCTGCGCCGCGATCTGAGGGAGGGGACAGGGGCGGGGGTGGCAGCAGGGACACCCCAGAGTGGCCATGGCCCCCCTAGGACCGGGACATGGCCCCATGGGGCAGGGGCCAGGGGGGTGTCCCCACCCAGCTGTGTCCTGACGTGCTTGTGGTCACTTCTGACTGGTCAGGGATGGTTTCCATCCCATCCCATCCCAGGCCATGAATCCCATCCCATCCCATCCCAATCCCAATCCCATCCCACACCATGGATCCCATCCCATCCCAATCACGTCCCAATCCCATGGATCCCATCCCATCCCGTGGATTGCATCCCATGGATCCCATCCAATGGATCCCATCCCATCCCCATCCCCATCCCCATCCCATGGATCTCATCCCATGGATCCCATCCAATGGATCCCATCCCATCCCCATCCCCATCCCAATCCCATGGATCCCATCCCAGTCCATGGATCCCATCCCAGTCCATGGATCCCATCCCATCCCATCCCATTGCAATCACATCCCAATCCCATCCCAATCCCATGGATCTCATCCCATCCCATGGATCCCATCCCATCCCATGGATCCCATCCCATCCCATCCCACACCATGGATCTCATCCCATCCCATCCCCATCCGAACCCCAACCCCAATCCCAATCCCAATCCCATCCCAGGCCATGGATCCCATCCATCCCATCCCACCCCACTGCATCCCAACCCCAATCCCGACCCCATCCCCCTCTGGAATTTCCAGCCCCTCCTGCCCCACCCCACACTCGTGGGGACATCAGAAGGATCTGGAGCCCCCCGAATCCCTGGATTTAGGGACCCTAAACCTGCCCAGCTCCTCCCCCCACAGCACAAAGGGATTGCTGTGCCAGCGGGGAAACTGAGGCACGAGCTGACGGCAGCTTCCCAACACCAGGATGGGGATCCGACCTTCCCAAATCCCTCCATGCTTCTCCTGTGGCAATCCCACCTCGTTGTGGGGCAGCCCGGCGGCGGAGAAGATGGGAATTTTTTGGCCGCGGGCGATGCTGTTCATGACGTCGATGGGGGAGATCCCGGTCTGGATCATCTCCTCGGGATAGACGCGCCCATGGGGGTTGATGGGCTGGCCTGGAGCGGGAAAAGGAGGGATCATGGAATGGTTGGGGTTGGAAGGGGTCTTGAAGCCATCCAGTCCCACCCAGGGACAATTCCCGCTCTTCCAGGGTGCTCCAAGCCCTGTCCAGCCTGGCCTTGGACACTTCCAGGGATGGGGTGGAAGAGGATGCAGGGATCGCCCTGGCTGGTGGGAAAAATTGGGAAGAAGTTCTGGAGATGAGCAGATCTGGGGGGGACAGGAACTGTCCCAGTGCCTGGAGCCTCCTGGAGCAACTTGGTGGGAATGGATGGATGATGGATGATGGATGATGGATGGATGACGGATGGATGGATGATGGATGATGGATGGATGGATGGATGATGGATGGATGATGGATGGATGGATGGATGGATGGATGATGGATGGATGATGGATGGATGGATGGATGGATGATGGATGGATGATGGATGATGGATGGATGGATGGATGATGGATGGATGATGGATGGATGGATGGATGATGGATGGATGGATGGATGATGGATGGATGGATGATGGATGATGGATGGATGGATGATGGATGATGGATGGATGGATGGATGGATGGATGGATGATGGATGATGGATGGATGGATGGATGGATGGATGGATGATGGATGGATGGATGATGGATGATGGATGATGGATGATGGATGGATGGATGGATGATGGATGGATGGATGATGGATGGATGGATGATGGATGGATGGATGATGGATGGATGATGGATGATGGATGGATGGATGGATGGATGATGGATGGATGGATGATGGATGGATGGATGATGGATGGATGAAGGATGGATGATGGATGGATGGATGGATGGATGGATGGATGATGGATGGATGGACGGATGGATGATGGATGATGGATGGATGGATGATGGATGGATGGATGATGGATGGATGATGGATGAATGGAGGATGGATGGATGATGGATGGATGATGGATGATGGATGGATGATGGATGGATGGATGATGGATGGATGATGGATGATGGATGGATGGATGATGGATGATGGATGGATGATGGATGGATGATGGATGGATGGATGGATGGATGGATGATGGATGGATGGATGATGGATGGATGGATGGATGATGGATGGATGGATGATGGATGGATGGATGGATGATGGATGGATGGATGGATGGATGGATGATGGATGATGGATGGATGGATGATGGATGATGGATGGATGATGGATGGATGATGGATGGATGGATGGATGGATGGATGATGGATGGATGGATGGATGGATGGATGATGGATGATGGATGAATGGATGATGGATGGATGATGGATGGATGGATGGATGGATGGATGGATGGATGGATGGATGGATGATGGATGGATGGATGGATGATGGATGGATGGATGGATGGATGGATGGATGATGGATGAATGGATGATGGATGGATGATGGATGGATGGATGGATGGATGGATGGATGGATGATGGATGGATGGATGATGGATGGATGGATGGATGGATGGATGGATGGATGGATGATGGATGATGGATGGATGATGGATGGATGGATGGATGGATGATGGATGGATGGATGATGGATGATGGATGGATGGATGGATGGATGGATGGATGGATGGATGGATGGATGGATGATGGATGATGGATGGATGATGGATGATGGATGGATGGATGATGGATGGATGGATGATGGATGATGGATGGATGATGGATGGATGGATGGATGGATGATGGATGATGGATGATGGATGGATGATGGATGGATGATGGATGGATGATGGATGGATGGATGATGGTCGATGGATGGATGGATGATGGATGGATGGACAGACGGATGGACAGACGGATGTGGTGACACCACAGGGCCCAGTGACACCCCCAATTCCAGGCCATCCCCAAGCCCCTCCCGCATTCCCACAAAGCCGGAGCTGTCACCGTTGATGTCCAGGAAGTCCTCGGCCATCACCGGGGGGCCGCTGTCGATGGGTTTGGCGGAGCCGTTGAACACCCGGCCTGTGGGGACAGAGGGACTGTCCCTGCCTGAGGCCACCAGCCGGGGGTGGCACCTGCTGGTCCCATGGCCCTGGGGCACAGTCCCATCCCCATCCCGGGACACGCCTCCCACCCCCAGAGGGGACAGGGACCGGGGGCTGTGGGGCAGGAAGTGTCACCTGCGGGCTGGGTGACACCACTGCTCCTGTGGCAGGAGGATGTCAGCACATAGGGACAAGAGCCCCATGTCCCCCTCATGTCCCCAGCCACCTCCATAACCCTGTTCCCACATCCCCATGCCCACAGCCACCTCTGTCACCTCCCCCTTGGGGTCCTTGGTTCCCCCATACAGGCACAAGGGACAGGACCTTGTCCCCATCACCCTGTCCCTGTGTCCCCATGTCCCCATCACCCTGTCCCTTTGTCCCCATTATCCCCATGAACCCCATCGTCCTGTTCCCATGTCCCTATGACCCCCATCACTCCATGTCCCATCACCCTGTCCCTGTGTCCCTGTGTCCCCATGTCACCATGTCCCGTCACCCTGTCCCTGTGTCCCCATCACTCTGTCCCTGTGTCCCCATCACCCTCCTCACCCTGTCCCCATGTCCCCACGTCCCCATCACCCCATTAACCTGTCCCCGTGTCCCCATCACCCCCATCACCCCATCCCCATGTCCCATCACCCTCTCCCTGTGTCCCCGTGTCCCCATGTCCCTCTGTCCCCACGTCCCCATTACCCTGTCCCTGTGTCCCCATCACCCCCATCACCATGTCCCCATCCCCCATCCCCATGTCCCATCATCCTGTCCCTGTGTCCCCATGTCCCCATCACCCCCATTAACCTGTCCCAATGTCCCCATCACCCTGTCCCCGTGTCCCCATCACTCTGTCCCTCTGTCCCCATCACCACCATCACTGTGTCCCTATGTCCCCATCACCCTGTCTCCATGTCCCCATGTCCCCATCACCCCCATTACCTTGTCCCTGTGTCCCCATCACCCCATCCCCATGTCCCATCACCCTGTCCCCGTGTCCCCATCACCCCATCCCCATGTCCCATCACCCTGTCCCCGTGTCCCCATCACCCCATCCCCATGTCCCATCACCCTGTCCCCGTGTCCCCATGTCCCCATCACCCCCATTACCTTGTCCCCATGTCCCCATCATCCTGTCCCCGTGTCCCAATCACCCTGTCCCTGTGTCCCCATGTCCCCATCACTCCCATGAACCCCATCATCCTGTCCCCATGTCCCCATCACCCTCTCCCTGTGTCCCCGTGTCCCCATGTCCCCAACCACTTCCCCCTCTCCGTCTCCAGCTCAGTGGGGTGACACCACCCCCCCCCTCACCCCCAAACTGTCCCCAGGGAGGGGACAGTTCCTCACCGCTCCCTCTCAGCCCCATCGACCGCCGCGGAGCCGCGGTGGTGGCATCGATCGCGACACCGCCACGCTTCCCTGCCCTCGCCTCCCTGGCTGCTGTCCCCTCCCCGCCCTCCCCCCCCGGGACGCGGTGGCGGTGCGGGGACACGGCGGCGGTGTCACAGCGCATCAGGGTGATGGCAGCGCACGAAAGGTCAGCGGCCACGGCAGCGGCGACTCGCGGGGGACACCGAGAGCGGCAGGGAGGGGACACCGCGGGGAGGGGGTGGCCCGCCCGCCCTCTGCCCTTTGCGGGATGGCGGCGGTCACCCGTGGGTCGTGGGGGACAGCGCGGGGACAGCGCAGGGACAGGGCCACCCCCCCCCGGCCCGACCCCGAGTGACCCCGCGGGGGTTTGGGGGACGTGAGGGGACAGGGGGGGCTCACAGCTGGATGCCAGAGTGGTTTGGGGGGGAAGGGACCTTAAATCCTGTCGATGTCACCTCCCTGCCATGGGGACACTTTGCGCTGTGCCAGGAGGCTGCGGGTGCTGGCCTGGGACACCGCCAGGGGTGGGGTGACACCGCCAGGGGTGGGGTGACACCGCCAGGGACGATGTGACACTGCCAGGGATGGGGGGACACCGCCAGGGACGATGTGACACTGCCAGGGATGGGGTGACACCGCCAGGGATGGGGCGAAACTTGCAGGGACGAGGCGACACTTCCAGGGATGGGTGACGTTTTCAGGGATGGGGTGACACCACCAGGGACGGGGTGACACCGCCAGAGATGCGGTGACACCTCCAGGGACCATGTGACGCTTCCAGGGACACCTCCAGGAATGGGGTGACACCGCCAGAGACGGGGTGACACTTGCAGGAACGGGGTGACACTTCCAGCGATGGGGTGACGTTTTCAGGGACGGGGTGACACCACCAGGGACGGGGTGACACCGCCAGGGACGGGGTGACACTTCCAGCCATGGGGTGACGTTTTCAGGGATGGGGTGACGTTTTCAGGGATGGGGTGACACCTCCAGGGACGGGGTGACACCTCCAGCTGCCACCTCACCTGGAGTCCTTTCCCCGCCCACCCCAGCGGGACAGAGGACGCGGGGACGGGGCCAGCCCTGTCCCAGGTGACTGTCCCAGCTCGGAGGTGACCCAGGGACGTTCTCAGCCCCCGAAGCTCCAAACCCCCCAAATTTCGGTGCCCGGGCTCACCCAGCATGTCCTCGGACACCGGCGTGCGCAGGATGTCCCCCGTGAACTCGCAGGTTGTCGCCTTGGCATCGATGCCCGATGTGCCCTCAAACACCTGCGGAGTGCCCGGGGAGAGCAATTAACGAGGATTAATTAAGGCTTCAGGGAGCGTGACGTGACCCCCGCTCACCCCAAACCCCCCCTGGGAGGGGACATAAAAGAAGGGACAAAGTTTGGGGTTAAAAACCTCTCTTGAGGGGCTTTGGGGGGATTTTTTTTTTGGGGTGGACCGTGAATGCCGCACCCGCGGGGAAAGCCTTTTGATCCGGATAATATTTGACATCATTTGCGTTAATTAACCCCCGGCTCGCCACTTTAATTAGAGCCAGGTGGCCCCTGGGAGCAGGGGGATGTGGGGACGGTGACGGGTGACACTCGGAGCCCCCCAGGTGGGTGCGGGGGCTGCGGGTCACCCCCAACAACGCTGAGGCTGCAAAAATCCCATTTTCTCCCTTTTTTTCCTTTCCTTTTATCCCTTTCCGCCCCTTTTTCCCCCCCTGCCCGAGCCTGACTCTCTAATAGGATTAAAAGGGCATCCCCGAGGCGCAGGTGGCATCAGAGCGGCGACATTGGGGCAGCTGCGTGACCCCCCCGAGCCCCCGCGGGGCGACCTGGGGGGGATCCGGGCTGATTAGGAGGGGTTTGACCCCAGACAGCCCCGGGCTGGTGGCTTTGGGGACACCCCGGCTGTCCCAGGGCTGCTGGCTTTGGGGACATCTCGGTGGTCCTTGCTGTCCCAGGGCTGGTGGCTTTGGGGACACCCCGGCTGTCCCAGGGCTGGTGGCTTTGGGGACACCCCGGCTGCCCCAGGGTTGGTGGCTTTGGGGACATCCCGGCTGTCCCACGGCTGGTGGCTTTGGGGACACCCCGGCTGCCCCAGGGCTGGTGGCTTTGGGGACACCCCGGCTGTCCCAGGGCTGGTGGCTTTGGGGACACCCCGGCTGTCCCGGGGCTGGTGGCTTTGGGGACACCCCGGCTGTCCCGGGGCTGGTGGCTTTGGGGACACCCTGATGACACCTGCGGTCCCAGGGCTGGTGGCTTTGGGGACACCCCGGCTGTCCCAGGGCTGGTGGCTTTGGGGACACCCCGGCTGTCCCGGGGGTGGTGGCTTTGGGGACACCCTGATGACCCCTGCGGTCCCCGGGCTGGTGGCTTTGGGGACATCTCGGTGGTCCTTGCTGTCCCAGGGCTGGTGGCTTTGGGGACACCCCGGCTGTCCCAGGGTTGGTGGCTTTGGGGACACCCCGGCTGTCCCAGGGCTGGTGGCTTTGGGGGGTGGTGGCAGTGCGGTCCTGGGATGGAGGGGGCGGGTCACGGGAGGGGGACATGACTTGTCCCAGGACACTCCAGGCCACCCCAGGACACTGTCCCATGTCCCGTGTCCCATCCCAGGACACTGTCCCATGTCCCGTGTCCCATCCCAGGACACTGTCCCATGTCCCATGTCCCATCCCAGGACACTGTCCCGCCTCTAGAGAGCGCAGGGACACGAGCCCGACAGCCACCACTGGAGGGGGACAGAGCCCCGGGACAGAGCCCGGACAGGGGACCGGGGACAGGGACACGGGACCCGGGACAGGGACCGGGGACAGGGACTTGGGGACAGGGACCCGGGGTCAGGGACACGGGACCGGGGACAGCGACCGGGGACAGGACCGGGGACAGGGACACGGGGACAGGGACCCGGGGACAAGGATCCGAGACAGGGACCCGGGACCGAGCTGTGGGGACAGGGACTTGGGACAGGGACCCCGGGCCACGCAGCCCCCGCGTGTCCCCGTGTGGCGGTGTCGCCGTGTCCCCGCGGTGTCGCCGTGTCCCCGCGGTGTCGCCGTGTCCCCGCGGTGTCGCCGTGTCCCCGCGCTCACCTGGACGACGGCCTTGGTGCCCATCACCTCCAGCACCTGCCCGCTGCGGGTGGTGCCGTTGGGCAAAGTGAAGTTCACGATCTCGGCGTACTGGGCGAACTGTGGGGACAGCGACACGGGCAAATGGGGTGGCAGTGTCCCCTCTGTCCCCTCAGCCCGCCCCTGTCCCCCCCAGCCCCTCTGCTCCGTTGGTGCTGCCTCAGTTTCCCCTCCTTTGGTCCCGAAGCCACCAAAGGCTGAGGGGGAGTGGGGGGGACACCGCGCAGCAAAGGGGTGGCGGTGGGGGGTGGCACTGGCTGTCATTGTCGCTGTCGCATCCTGGAGCTGGCCCCGGGCTGTGGCACTGCTCCGTGCCTCAGTTTCCCCGATGTCGAGGGGATTTGTCACAGCCAGAGCCACCAGGCTGTCACCGCCTGCGGGCACGAGTGGCACTCGTGGGGACACCGCGGGGCACACGGAGGGGACGTTTGTGTCGAGGGGACACTTCCTGCTCTGGCGACAATGGCCGATGTCGCTGCTGCCCAGCACGCTCAGGGTTCTCCTCCTCCTCCTCCTTTAATTGAGCTGATTAATTAATAAATGACAGGGCCACATGGAAACGCGACACCGGGTGACAACCCCCCCCGGATGTCACCCGGGTGGCCCCAGCCCAGCCAGGAGAGCGGGGAGCAGGGACAGGGAGGGTGACAGCAAGGGGACACGGGGGTTGTGGAGTGGCCTGCGGGAGATGGGGCTGGGGACAAGGGACAGAGCTGGGACAGGGGACGGGGGACAGGGGACAAGGGACAGAGCTGGGAAAGGGGACAGAGCTGGGACAGGGGATGTGGGACAGGGGACAAGGGACAGAGCTGGGATAGGGGACAGGGGACAGGGGACAGAGCTGGGACAGGGGACAGAGCTGGGACAGGGGACAGAGCTGGGACAGGGGAAAGGGGACAGGGGACAGAGCTGGGATAGGGGACAGGGGACAGAGCTGGGACAGGGGACAGAGCTGGGACAGGGGAAAGGGGACAGGGGACAGGGGACAAAGTTGGGAAAGGGGACAAGGGACAGGGGACAAGGGACAGGAGCCAGACCACGGACAGGGAAAAGGGGACAGGGGACAGAGCTGGGATAGGGGACAGGGGACAAAGGACAGGACTGGGAAAGGGGACAGGGATGGGGGACAGGGGACAGAGCTGGGAAAGGGGACAGGGGACAAAGGACAGGGGACAGAGCTGGGACAGGGGACAAGGGACACGTGACAAGGGACAGGAGCCAGAGCTTGGACAGGGGCACAGGGGATGGAGCTGGGAAAGGGGACAGGAGATGGGGACAGATGACAAGGGACAGGGGACAGGGGATGGGGGACAGGGGACAGAGCTTGGCCAGGGACACAGGGGACAGGGGCTGAGCTCGGGCAGGGACATGGGACATGGGGGACAGGGTGCCCGGACCGAGCGCACACATGTCCCACGCAATGTCCCTCGTGTCCCCAGTGTCCCCAGTGTCGGCGCACAGGGGGACATGGGGACACGGGGACAGGCGGGGACAGGCGGGGACAGGCGGGGACAGGGCTCTGCTGCCGAGCGCGTCCAGAGGAGGGAGCTCGGACCCCAGAGAGGAGGGGACAGCCCAGGGGACAAGGGACAGGAGGGATGGCACAGGGACAGGGGACAAGAGATGGAGAAGAAGGGACAGGGGACAGCCCAGGGGACAAGGGACAGGAGGATGGCACAGGGACAGGGGACAAGAGATAGAGAAGAAGGGACAGGGGACAGCCCAGGGGACAGCCCAAGGGACAGAAGGGACAGGAGTATGGCACAGGGACAGGGGACAGCCCAGGGGACAGGGACAGGAGGATGGCACAGGGGACAGAAGGGAGGGGACAGAGGACAGGTGACAGGGAACAAGGGACACATTCCCTCCATTGCACCCTCAGCACTGGGGTCCCCACACAGCCCCAGGTGCCACCGCCAGGCTGTCCCCATGTCACCCCAAGGTCCCACCTTGACGTTGTCCAGCACCACCAGTGGCCCGTTGACACCGCACACGGTCCTGTAGGCTGGGGGAGGGGACACCATCAGTGCCACGGGGACACGCGGGGGGTGCCACCCCCACACCCTGTCCCGGTGACACCCCAAGTGACCAGCGGTGGCGTCCTGCAGGAAATGTCACTCAGCGGTGGCTTCCTGGCACTCAGGGGTTGTGTCACCTCCCGGAGGTGTCCCCACGGCAGGGATGTCACCGCTGGGAGTGCCACCAGGGCAGTGTCCCCTTGTCCCCGTCACACCTTCCCAAAGCCCCCGCGGTGCTGGGGGGACCCTGGTGGCCCTGGGGGGACCCTGGTGGCCCTGGGGACACAGCGGGGGTGACACTGGGGGGGGGAAAGGGGGGTGCTGAGGGTGTGACCTCGCGGGGACAACCCCGGGACAGGCGGTGACAAACGGGGACAGGGGACAAGGGTGACAAAGGGGCCTGAGATGGGTGGGGACACAGGGAGAGGCAGCGGATCCCGGGAATTCCGGGATTGGGATGGGATGCTGGGAATGATGGGATTGGGATCGGATCCTGGGAATTCCAGGATTGGGATCTGATCCTGGGATTGGGATGGGATCCTGAAAATTCTGGGATAGGGATCGGATCCTGTGAATTGCGGGACTGGGATGGGATCCTGGGAATGCCGGGATTGGGATCACATCCTGGGAATGCCGGGATTGGGATCACATCCTGGGAATGATGGGATTGGGATTGGATTGTAGGAATTCCAGGATTGGGATCAGGTCCTGGGAATGCTGGGATTGGGATCACATCCTGGGAATGACGGGATTGGGATCGGATTTTAGGAATTCCAGGATTGGGATCAGGTCCTGGGAATGCTGGGATTGGGATGGGATCCTGGGAATAATGGGATTTGGATCAGATCATAGGAATTCCAGGATTGGGATCAGGTCCTGGAAATGCCAGGATTGGGATCAGGTCCTGGGAATAATGGGATTGGGATGGAATCCTGGGAATGCTGGAGTTGGGATGGGATCCTGGGAATGCCAGGATTGGGATCAGGTCCTGCGAATAATGGAATTAGGATCAGCTCGTGGGAATGCCAAGGATTGGATCAGATCCTGGGAATTCTGGGATTGGGATCAGATGCTGGGAATAATGGGATTGGGATCAGATCCTGGGAATTCTGATATTGGGATTGGATCCTGGGAATGCCGGGATTGGGATCAGGTCCTGGGAATAATGGAATTAGGATCAGCTCGTGGGAATGCCAAGGATTGGATCAGATCCTGGGAATTCTGGGATTGGGATCAGATGCTGGGAATAATGGGATTGGGATCAGATCCTGGGAATTCCGATATTGGGATTGGATCCTGGGAATGCCAGGATTTGACTCGGTTCCCCGGAGTGCCGGGATTGGGATCAGCTCCCACCTGATCCTAATGGGATCGGAGAGGCCGGGCCAGCTGCAGGGCCTCCCGCGGGGATGGGGACCCGGGATGTCCCCGTGCCGATGGTGGCATTGTCCCCCGGCTGGGACAGCCCCAGGGAGTGCGTCCCTAGGGATGGCTCCTGTTTCTCACAGCCCAGCCCCACCGGGGACACCCCACGGGGCACTGGGGGGTCACCCCAATGTCCCCTTCCCTCAGCCAGGGTGGTGCCAGCGATCCCGATCCCGGGATTTCAGCAATGGAATTACCGAATTCCAGACTGGTTTGGTCTGGGAAGGACCTTAAAGCTCAGGAATTCCAACCTCAGCACCTCCCACTGTCCCAGGTGGATCCAACCTCAATGTCCAACCTGGCCTTGGGCACTGCCAGGGATCCAGGGGCAACCACAGCTGGGAATTCCTGGGAATTCTCTGGGAATTGCAGCCCAGCCAGGAATTCCTTGCCAAGATCCCAGCCCAAGCTCCCCTTTCCCAGTGGGAGCCATTCCCTGGCTCCTGTCCCTCTGTCCCTTGTCCCCAGTCCCTCTCCAGCTCTCCTGGAGCCCCTTCAGGGACTCTGAGCATTCCCTGGAATTTCCCTTCTCCAGGGGAACATTCCCAGCTCTCCCAGCCTGGCTCCAGCCCTGGGAACAGCTCTGGAATCTGCTCTGGATTTCCTCCAGCAGTTCCACACCCTCCTGAATTTGGGATCAGGAGCTGGAGCAGCTCTGCAGGTGGAGTCCCACCAGGATGGAATTCCCACCTTTCCCAAGGTCACCTCCTCCCAGGCCTGCTCCCAGTCCTTTCCCCTCCAGCCTGGATTTGTGCCCCATCCCAGCTTCTCCCGCCCTTGGCCTTGCTGAGCCCCACGAGGCTCTCCCAGCCCCACTCCAGGAGCTAATTAACTAATTAGCCCTCTCTGCCCTTCCCCAATTAGGGCGGGTTCCTGCTGCTGGCCCATTCAGCTGCGGAGGGGCCGGCACACCGGGAGCGCCCTCCCGGCCTTTTGTCCCCTTTATTCCCAAAGTGACCATCCGGCCTTTTATTCCCATTCCCGCTCCCTCCCAAAGTTCTCCCGCTCCCCTTCCCCCTGACAGGAATTTCTGGGAGTTTTTCTTCTTCCGTGTGGGACAGGGATGTTGGGAGTGTCACTTGTCCTGGCATGGAGTGTCCAGTGCAGTCCCGGTGGCTATCACGCCCTTGGGGACATTCCTGGCTGCCCTATGGCTACACCGGGATGGCTCTTCCCACCTGGAATGTGGGAGCCTCGCGTAGCGCAGGTGGCACCGGGGGTGACATCGGTCATTGGCTGAGCTCTTGGATGATATGGAAATTCATCCTTAATCCATCATCTCTTCATTCATCCATCCCTTCTTAATCTAGACTCCATCAATTATCAATCCATCCATCATCCATCCATCCATCCATCATCCATCCATCATCCATCATCCATCATCCATCCATCCATCCATCCATCATCCATCCATCCATCATCCATCCATCCATCCATCATCCATCCATCCATCATCCATCCATCATCCATCATCCATCATCCATCCATCCATCCATCCATCCATCCATCCATCATCCATCCATCCATCCATCCATCCATCCATCCATCCATCATCCATCCATCCATCCATCCATCCATCCATCCATCATCCATCCATCCATCCATCCATCCATCCATCCATCCATCCATCCATCCATCATCCATCCATCCATCCATCCATCCATCCATCTATCCATCCATCATCCATCCATCCATCCATCCATCATCCATCCATCCATCCATCCATCATCCATGGCCAGCTCTGGATGTTCTATCATGACTGTTTGGGAAATCACGACAGCAACGCTGAGGGACAGCCCAGAAAGGGATCGGGGTGGGGAGCGAGGAGGAGGATGAGAAAAAGGAAAAGAAGGAGAAGAACGAGGAGGAAGAGGAGAAGGTGGAGAGGAAGGAGGAGAAGGATAAAAAGGAGAAAAGGAAGAAGCAGCAGAAGAAGCAGAAGAGGAAGAAGAAGCAGAAGAGGAGGAGAAGAAGAGGGAGAAGTAGAAGAGGAGGATGACGAGGAGGAGAAGGAGAAGGAGAAGAAGAGAAGGAGGAAGAGGAGGAGAATAACAAGAAGAGAAGGAAGAGGAAGAGGAGGAAGAGGAGGAGGAGGAGGAAGAAGAGGACGAGGAGAAGAGCAAGAAGAGGATAAGGAAGAGAAGGAGAAGAACAGGAAGAGGAGGAGGAAGAGGAGGAGGAAAAGGAAAAAGAGAAGAACAAGAAGAGGAGAAAAAAGAGAAGAACAGGAAGAGGAGAAGAGGAGAACAAGAAGAGGACGAAGAAGAGGAGGAGAACAAGAAGAGAAGGAGAAGAACAAGAAGAGGAGGACGAGGAAGAGGAGAAGAACAAGAAGAGGAGGAAGAGGAGGAGGAGGAAAAGGAAAAAGAGAACAAGAAAAGAAGAGAGAAGGAAAAGAAGAAGAAGAGGAGGAGGAAGACGAGAAGAACAAGAAGAGGAGGAAGAGGAGGAGGAGGAAAAAGAGAACAAGAAAAGAAGAGAGAAGGAAAAGAAGAACAAGAAGAGGAAAGAGAAGGAAAAGAAGAACAAGAAGAGGATGAAGAAGAGGAGGAGAACAAGAAGAGAAGGAGAAGAACAAGAAGAAGAGGAGGACGAGGAAGACGAGAACAAGAAGAGGAGGAAGAGGAGGAGGAGGAAAAGGAAAAAGAGAACAAGAAGAGGAGAGAGAAGGAAAAGAAGAACAAGAAGAGGAGGAGGAAGAGGAGAAGAACGAGAAGAGGAGGAGGAGGAAGGGGAGAAGAACAAGAAGAGGAGGAGGAGGAAGAGGAGGAGGAGGAGGGCCGGGAAGCGCAGGGGGAGCACCGGAAAGCCCCAGCAGCGCTAATGAAGCCGCACCGCGGCAGCGGCGGGCTGGGTGGGCCGGGGGCACGGCCGGGGGGCGGGGGAGGAGAGCGGCGGGAGCGGGGCCGAGGGAAAAGCGAAGCCTTTCAACGTGGCCTTTGCACACCCCCAGCCCCAAATTCACAGCTGCTGTCAGATGCGATCTCCGTCAGCGCTGACACTCACGCACTGCTGACCAGCGCGGCCGCGGCGCGGGGGGGACCGCGGCCCCCGGTGACAAAGGGGACCCGAGCGGGCTCCACCCGCCGCTAATTGCTCCCGCTCGCCCGCCCTGCCCTCCGCGGCCCCGCAGGGCTCGGCTGCAAAGTGCGCCGGGGGCTCGCTGCCACCTCCGTGGGGGTCGCGGGGGTTGGGGTGGAAAAGGAGCTGGAGGGGTGTTCTGTTGTGCCAGCTCAGGTGGGTCCAAGTTCATCCAACCTGGCCTTGGGCGCTTCCAGGGACAGCCACAGCTTCTCTGGGAATTCCAGCCCAGCCTCACCCTCACAGGGAGGAATTCCTTCCCAAAATCCCACCCAAATCTCCCCTTTTCCAGTGGGAAGCCATTCCCCATTTTTGTCACCTCATCCTCTGTGCAGTGAGTGACGCTCAGCCCCGTCCCCAAATTCCAGAGCTGGGAAGGGATGGGGACACCTGGAGCAGGGGTGGGAAGCAGGAGGGATAAAGAGCCCCCAAACCCCCCAATGCTCAGTCCCAGAGCAGAGCCGTGGCTGCAGCGCTGCCCCAGCAGGTCCAGAGCTGACCCTGAGCCACCCTGGGGCACAGGGAGGGTCCCCGGTGGGGACCCCACCCCTGGCACCCCTGGGCGGGGGCAGGGAGGGGCAGAGGGTGCCGGGCTGGGTGGGGCTGGGTGCATCCCCCACCCCTGGCAGTGTCCAGGGGACAGGGACAGGACTTGGAACAACCTGGGACAGTGGGAGGGCTCCCTGTGCACGGCAGGGGTGGCACTGGGTGGGATTTAAGCTCCCTCCCAACCCAAAATCCGGCATTTTAAGTATCCCAGGAATGCCCAATTTCCAAAATCCACATCACAAATCCACCCCCCCACCTCCCCTCCTCCTCCTCCTCCAAATCCCTCTCAGCTCGGAGCCCACCCTGGCACTTTTCCGACAATCCCTAAGTGACCGCTTCCCCCCGCTGCCGGCCCCGGTCGCCTCCTCAACCTGCCCATTGTGGCATGTGTCACTTTGTGCCGCGCTGTCAACCCCGCGGGGCTGGCCCGGGGCTGGCAGGGGCCGTGAAAAGCCCGGCGGGGGGTCACACTCTATGCCACTAATTAGGGCCCGGCGGCCGCGGGTTCCCAGACACACCTGCACGGTCATGTGGGGGCAGCCGGAGAAAAGGCGGCCCCAGCCAAGCGTGAAAAAAACAAAAAAAAAGGGGGGGAAAACAAAAAAGCAAAAAAAACCCAAAAAAAAACAAAAAAAAAAGGAAAACTCAATCGTCGGGATCGCTGTGGGTTTGCTGGCGGAAGAAAAACAGGGATGGAGGGGAGGGAGCCTAAAGGTTCTTTTGGGGCACAAGGATGTGGGGCAGTGCGGTCGCAGCCCCACCGGGAAATGTGGCCGAGGGTTGGGAGGTCCCTGGGTGCTCCTCTGTGCCTGCCCGTGTCCCAAATGGCACCAGGAGCAGATTCCAGAGGCACCTGGAGCAGGAGAGGTGTCAGGGTAATGGGGACAGCTGGGATGTGGCAGTGAGCAACCAAAATGGCTGCTGGGCTGGGGCTGCATGGCAAAAATTGGGTGTGCTGCTTCCTGATCCATCATCCATCCATCCATCCATCCATCCATCCATCCATCCATCCATCCATCCATCCATCCATCCATCCATCCATCCATCATCCATCCATCATCCATCATCCATCCATCCATCCATCCATCCATCATCCATCATCCATCCATCCATCCATCCATCCATCATCCATCCATCCATCCATCATCCATCATCCATCATCCATCCATCCATCCATCCATCCATCCATCCATCCATCCATCCATCATCCATCCATCCATCATCCATCATCCATCCATCATCCATCCATCCATCCATCCATCCATCCATCCATCCATCCATCCATCCATCCATCCATCCATCATCCATCCATCCATCATCCATCCATCCATCATCCATCCATCCATCATCCATCCATCCATCCATCCATCATCCATCCATCCATCCATCCATCCATCCATCCATCATCCATCATCCATCCATCATCCATCCATCCATCATCCATCCATCCATCATCCCTCCATCCATCCATCCATCCATCCATCCATCCATCCATCATCCATCCATCCATCATCCATCATCCATCCATCATCCATCCATCCATCCATCCATCCATCCATCCATCCATCCATCCATCCATCCATCCATCCATCCATCCATCATCCATCCATCCATCATCCATCCATCCATCATCCATCCATCCATCCATCCATCCATCATCCATCCATCATCCATCATCCATCATCCATCATCCATCATCCATCCATCATCCATCCATCCATCATCCATCATCCATCATCCATCATCCATCATCCATCCATCCATCCATCCATCCATCCATCATCTATCCATCATCCATCCATCCATCATCCATCCATCCATCATCCATCCATCCATCCATCCATCCATCCATCCATCCATCCATCCATCCATCCATCCATCCATCCATCATCCATCCATCCATCATCCATCCATCCATCATCCATCCATCCATCCATCCATCCATCATCCATCCATCATCCATCATCCATCATCCATCATCCATCATCCATCCATCATCCATCCATCCATCATCCATCATCCATCATCCATCCATCCATCCATCATCCATCCATCCATCCATCCATCATCTATCCATCATCCATCCATCCATCATCCATCCATCATCCATCATCCATCATCCATCCATCCATCATCCATCATCCATCATCCATCATCCATCCATCCATCATCCATCATCCATCATCCATCATCCATCCATCCATCATCCATCATCCATCATCCATCATCCATCCATCCATCCATCCATCCATCCATCCATCCATCATCCATCATCCATCCATCATCCATCCATCATCCATCCATCCATCCATCCATCATCCATCCATCATCCATCCATCATCCATCCATCATCCATCCATCATCCATCCATCCATCATCCATCCATCATCCATCTATCCATCCATCCATCCATCATCCATCCATCCATCCATCCATCCATCATCCATCCATCCATCCATCCATCCATCATCCATCCATCCATCCATCATCCATCCATCCATCATCCATCCATCATCCATCCATCCATCCATCCATCCATCCATCATCCATCCATCATCCATCCATCCATCCCTCCATCCATCCCTGCCCATCTCACAGCCCTGCTTGACCCTCCCAGTTCTCCCAGTTCCGGGCACTGGGCAGTGGCTGGGGACAGTGACACCACTCCTGTGCCCAGTGCCACACTGGGACCCCAAAGTGGGACCCCAAACTGGGACCCAAAACTGGGACCCTAAACTGAGACCCTAAACTGAGACCCTAAACTGGGACCCCGAACTGGGACCATAAACTGGGACCCATAACTGGGACCCCAAATTGGGACCCCAAACTGGGACCCAAAACTGGGACCCTAAACTGAGACCCTGAACTGGGACCCCGAACTGGGACCCCAAGAAGGGAATCCAGACTGGGACCCCAAACTGGGACCCCAAACTGGGACCCCGAACTGGGACCCAAAACTGGGACCCTGAACTGGGACCCCGAACTGGGACCCCAAGAAGGGAATCCAGACTGGGACCCATAACTGGGACCCCAAACTGGGACCCCAAACTGGGACCCAAAACTGGGACCCCGAACTGAGACCCTAAACTGGGACCCCGAACTGGGACCATAAACTGGGACCCTAAACTGGGACCCCAAATTGGGACCCTGAACTGGGACCCAACAGTGTGAGCCTGGACTGGGATCCTAAACTGGGACCCGAACTGGGACCATAAACTTGGACCCTAAAGTGGGACCCCATAGTGTGAACCTAAACTGGGGCCCTAAACTGGAACCCCAAACTGGAGCCCTAAACTGGAACCCTAAACTGGGGCCCTAAACTGGAACCCCAAACTGGAGCCCTAAACTGGAACCCTAAACTGGGGCCCTAAACTGGAACCCCAAACTGTGACCCCAAACTGTGACCCCAAACTGCGACCCCAAACTGGAGCCCTAAACCGGGACCCAAACTGGGACCCGAACTGGGGGAACCCCTGCTGCCCCTCCCCCATATTCAGGGGATGTCCCCACCCCTCCGAATGTCACCGCCAGGTCCCCCCCCCCCTCCAGCTGTGCCACCCCGCTCTGTCCTTCCTGCCACCTTCGCTGTCACCTCCCAGAACATTTTGGGACCCGCCCACCTGGCTGGCAGGGACACACCGGCGACAGCGCTTTGTCCCCGCACGGGTGGCGGTGCCGGGCTGGGCACGGGGGGGTGACAAACGCGTCCCTCGAGGGGACAAACGCCACCAGCGGGAAGGAATTGGGGCGGCTTTTCCTGGCAAAGGGACACGCGGGTGACAGCCGAGCCAAGGGCTGGCGCTCCGCCAGGTGACCCGGGCAGGAGCCACCCGCGGGTGGCCGCTGTTGACAGCAAACACGGCGGGTGGCCGGGCAGGGCCAGCTCGGCTCGGGAGGGACCGGAGCCACCCGCTTGGGGACGAGGTGACATCCCGGCGAGGTGGCCTCCGAGCTGCCCGGCCCAGGCAGAGAAGGCACAAAGGTCACAACGGACGCCCTTGGTGACAGCAGGGGCTTGGGGACAAAGTGACAGGGGATCGTCCAGCCCCGTGTGGCGCCAGCACGGTGACAGGTGTCCCGATGTCGCCGTGGGGTGGGGACACAGCGGGAAGGGCGCCGTGGCACTTCTGGAGTGTCACCACGGCTCCCCACAGGTGTCCCCACGCAGGTCCCCAGGAGGGGACACCCCCGCAGACCCACACTGTCCCCCTGTCCCCACGAGAGACACACGTGGCCCCTGTGCCACCCTGCCTGTCGCAGTGCCACCCAGCTGTCCCCTCCTGAGCCAGTGTCACCGCCCATCCATCCCTGTCACCCCTGCCTGTCCCAGTGCCACCCACCCGTCCCTGTCACCCCTGCCTGTCCCAGTGCCACCCCTCTGTCCCTGTACCTGCTCCAGTGCCACCCACCAGTCCCTGCCTGTCCCAGTGCCACCCACCCGTCCCTGTCACCCCTGCCTGTCCCAGTGCCACCCCTCTGTCCCTTCCTGACCCCGTGTCACCCACCAGTCCCCGCCTGTCCCAGTGCCACCCACCCGCCCCTGTCACCCCTGCCTGTCCTAGTGCCACCCCTCTGTCCCTTCCTGACCCCGTGTCACCCACCAGTCCCGGCCTGTCCCAGTGCCACCCACCCACCCCTGTCACCCCTGCCTGTCCCAGTGCCACCCCTCTGTCCCTGTACTTGCTCCAGTGCCACCCACGCACTCCTGCCCGGTGTCACCCCCTCGTCCCTGTCACCACTGCTCGGGGACAGAGGGATGTCCCTCCCCTCCCCGGGGCTGTCCCCTCAGTGTCCCCCCCATGTCCCCTCGGTGTCCCCTCCGTGTCCTCCACTCACTCAGCCGGGGGTTGCTGTGGAAGTCGCGGGTCACGGCCAGCCCGTGCTCGCGGGCGGCCGCCAGCTCTGTCGCCGCCGCTGTCACCTTGGTGGCGGCCATGGCCCTGTCCCTGTCCCTGTCCTTGTCGCCGTCACGGTCCCGGTCCCGCCGGGCAGGACACGGCAGCGCCCCGGGTTTTGTAGCCCCGGCCCGGCCCCCGCCGGTCCCGCCCGCGACACGGGCAGCGAAGGTGACACCGGAGACACGGGTGGCACCGGCGACACAGGTGACACCGGAGACACAGGTGACACCGTGTTGGCTGTAAACAGCGGGAGGGAGCGGCCGGAGGCGGGATCGCGGGAGCCGGGATGGGGGCAGGGAACGGGAACGGGATGGGGAACGGGAACGGGAATGGGAATGGGAATGGGAATGGGAACGGGAACGGGAATGGGAATGGGAATGGGAATGGGAATGGGAGTGGGAATGGGAATGGGAATGGGAATGGGGATGGAAATGGGAACGGGAACGGGAACGAGAATGAGAATGGGAACAGGAATGGGAATGGGAATGAGAATGGGAATGGGAATGGGAATGGGAATGGGAATGGGAATGGGAATGGGAATAGGAACGAGAACGGGAACAGGAACGGGAATGGGAGTGGGAATGGGAACGGGAATTGGAACAGGAATGGGAATAGGAGAGGGATGGCGAATGGGCTAAGGGATAGAGATAGGGATAGGGATAAGGGGTGTGAGATAGGGAATGGAATTGGGATAAAGGATAGGGACAGGCATAGGGATATAGGGATAGGGATATAGGGATAGGGATAGGGGTATAGGGATAGGGATATTGGGATAGGGAAATAGGGATGGGGATAGGGATATAGGGATAGGGATATAGTGATGGGAATAGGGAAATAGGGATATAGGGATTGGGATAGGGATATAGGGATAGGGATATAGTGATAGGAATAGGGAGATAGGGATATAGGGATAGGGATAGGGATAGGGCTATAGGGATATAGGGATAGGGAGATAGGGATAGAGAATAGGGGGTGAATAGGGATAAGGCGTGGGGATAAGAAATGAGGACAGGGCTAAGGGATGGGGTAGGGAATAGAGATAAAGGATAAGAATAGGGATAAGGGGTAGGGATAAGGATAGGGATAAGGGACAGGGACAGAGGGATGAACAGGGATAAGGGAATGCGAAGAGAGACGGATAAAGGACAGGAATAATGGGTATGAGATAAGGAAAGAGATAGGGAGAGGGAGGAGAGGGAGGGGGAGAGGGGTGGGAATAAAGGGTACAGATGGGGATAAGGATAGGGATGGGGAATGGGATAGGGAATGGGATAGGGAATGGGATAGAGAATGGGATAGGGAATGGGAGAGAGACAAGGGGGAGGGACAAGGGATAAGAATAGGGAAAACGCATAGGGATCGGGATAAAGGATTGGGATAGGGATAAGGGATTGTGATAAGGGAAAGGAATAGGGAAAGGGACTGGGATAAGGGATAGGGATGTAGCTATGGGATAGGGATTGGGATAGGGATGTAGATATGGGATAGGGATCGGTTCTAGGCATGGGGTTAGGGATAAAGGGATAGGGATAAGGGATTAGGATAGGGATAGGGATAAGGGATTGGGATAAGGGATAATGGAATGGGATGAGGAAAGGGACAGGGATAAGGGATAGGGATGTTGATAAGGGATAGGGATCAGGATAGGAATAAGGGATAGGGAATGGGGTAGGGATAAGGGATTGGGATAAGGGGTAGGGATAAGGGAATGGGATAGGGAAAGGGACTGGGATAAGGGATAGGGATGTTGATAAGGGATAGGGATCGGGATAGGGATAAGGGATAGAGATAGAGATAGGGATAAGGATAAGGGATTGGGATAATGGATAGAGATAAGGGAATGGGATAGGGATAAGGGACTGGGACAAGGGATAGGGATGTAGATATGGCATAGGGATCGGGATGGGGATGGGGGTAGGGATAGGGATGAGGAATAGGAATAGGGATAAGGGATAGCGATAGGGGATGGGGATCGGGGTAGGGATAAAAGATAAGGAAAAGTGAGTAGGGATAAGGGATTGGGATAAGGAATAAAGACAGGGAAAAGGGGCTGCACGGCTTCTCGGGGGCTCTGAGGCAACGGTGGCCTCGGAAATGTCACCCTGTGTTGTCACCCACGGGGCCAACGACACCCGGAGCGGGGCCAGGGGGCGCCGCAGGAAGAGGAGGCGGAAGGAAGGCAGGACGTGACTTTTATTAACATTAGAAACCACAAAACCCCCACATTTTCCCTTAAAATTTGACATCCATGCCTTGGTTTTCCAGTCATCCCAGTCTGGAGGAGCCCCTGGCACCGAGTGGGATAAACTGGGGGTGTCCCCAAACTGTCCCCGACCCCCGCGACAGCTTCGCTTTGGAGAAAGGAGCTTTGGAAAAACTTTGGATGGGATTTGGGATTTCTGGGGTCAAACGGGCAAAAGGAGCAGCGCCGGGATTCCCGCGGATCTTTCAGGATCACCGGAGCAGGCAGGAAAACCCCAAATATATTCCCAAATCCACATTCCCAAATCCAGCCCGGGCTTTGTTTTGCCCGAAATGTCCCCAAATCCCCTCCGGGATTTTCCATCTTGGAAAAAAATCCCTAAATCCCCTCCGGAGTGGGGCTGGCAGGAGGGAAAAGCAAAACCCGGGTGGGGTTGGGGACAGAATTCCAGAGGTGGGGACACGGCCACTTCCCTGTCCTGGCTCCACCTGGCTCAGGAAGAGGCGGGATCAAGATAAATTAAAGGATTGGGGAAGAGCGGAGGAAAAATCCCAAATATCGGAGAAATTCCAGGAGAATTGGGTGGAGAGGGGAGGACGGGCAGGATTGTCACTTGTCACCTGTCCCTGCCTCAGTTTCCCCGCCCGAGCCGTCCCTTTAAAACGCTCCAAAGGGAGCGGAGCAATAAATAGGAATTCCCTAAAAAACGGGGGAAAAAAAAAAAAGACGGAAAATTTCTCATAAAATCATTTATTTTAAATATTTCCCTGCAAAATCCTGGGAATTTGGGGCCCGGGAGATGTGGCCCCATAGGGAGCAGCAGCCCGGGGGTGGAGGGCAAGGGGAATGCTCAGTGTTAATGATCATTATTAATTAATGAATTGGTTAATTAATCAACAGCAGCGGGTTTGGGGGTGTGGGGGGAACCCCCAGGGCAGGGACTGGGTGTGGGGAGGGGGCTCGGGGTGTCCCCCTGGTCCTGTCACAGCCGTGTCCCTGCGGGGGTGGGGGGTGGCACTGTGGGGTGTCCTGGCAAGGTGGTGACACCGCAGGACACCTGGACAAGGTGGTGACACCGCAGGACAACCGGAAAAGGTGGTGACACCGCGGGGTGTCCTGGCAAGGTGGTGACACCGCAGGACACCTGGGCAAGGTGGTGACACCGCAGGGTGTCCTGGCAAGGTGGTGACACCGCAGGACACCTGGACAAGGTGGTGACACCGCAGGGTGTCCCCGCAAGGCAATGCCACCACGGGGTGACAAAGTGATGCCACCTCAGGACACCTGGGCAAGGTGACGCCACCCCAGGGTGTCCCGCCAAGGTGACACTCACACCCTCCAGTAGCTGCTCCTGTCCCCAAGGGCCACCTCATGCCAAGTCCCCCTGGTCCCCAACCCCACCCTCAGCCCGAGTGGCCCCGCAGGAAGCCACTGTCACCCCCTGGGAGCTGGGGAGGGACCCTGGCTGTGGCAGGTGACAAGGGGCGTGTGGCGGGTGCCAGTGGCAGGACGGTGCCACCCCAGGGTGGGTTTGGGGGCGCTGCTGGCAAAGACCCCCCGGGATGCCACTGTCACCGCTGTCACCCAGCGGGGTGGGACAGTGATCCACAGCCCCTCGGGGGGGTCCCAGAAAGGGACAGGGCGGGGTTTGGGGGTGTCCCAGGGGTGGTGGCAACCTGGGGACAACACCTGGGGACATCACCCAGGCCAAACTGGGGACAATCACCCGCCACCCCGGGAGCAGCGCCGCCACCCCACGCTCACCGCGGTGACCCCAGCCCGGCACAGGTGGGGAAACTGAGGCACGGCCCTTCTCCGAGGACACCGCGGGGACAGAGCCGGGCGCCACCTCTCGCTGTCCCTTTTGTCCCCCCAGAAGAGACACCCAGGCCAGCGCCACCCCCCGCTGCTGCTGTCCCCTCCCGCAAACACCTGGAGCGGGGATTTGGGGACAGCCCCGGTGACAGCGACACCTCGGAGCGACACCAGCTCCACCCTGGTGACACCCGCGACTCTGCCGGTCAGGGGGGAGCCGCCATTCCCAGCGGGAATTCCCAGTTTGGGGAGGAACGATCTGGGCTTGGGGTGGCGGCGGGGGTGACACTTTTTGACACTGTTTTTTGGGGGGATTTGGGTTTTTTTGGGTTTGCTTCTTTTTTTGTTTGTTTGTTTTTTTGGTGGTTTTTTGTTGTTTGTTTTGTTGTTGTTTTTGTTGTTGTTTTTGTTGTTGGTTTTGTTTTTGTTTTTGTTGTTGGTTCTGGTTTTGTTGCTGTTTTATTGTTGTTTTTGTTATTTTTTGTTGTTGTTTTTGTTTTATTGTTGGTTTTGTTGTTTTGTTTTTGTTGTTGTTTTGTTGTTGTTTTTGTTGTTGTTTCTGTTGTTTTGTTGTTGTTTTTGTTTTTGTTTTGGTTTGTTTTTGTTTTTGTTTTGTGTTTTATGTTTTGTGTTTTATGTTTTTGTTTTTGTTTTTGTCTTTGTTTTTGTCTTTGTTTTTGTCTTTGTTTTTGTTTTTGTTTTTGTTTTTGTTTTCGGGTTTTTGTTTTGTTTTTGTTTTTAAGGGCTCGGCTTCTCGCTGGGTACAGAACTGTCCTTCCTCTCCAGCCGCGTGTAAGGCTCGAACGCGGAGGACGCTCCGGGTGGGTAAGAAGCGGGCAGATCGTGCAGCCCGCCCAGCAGCGGCCCCCCAAAACACAGCGGCCTCCCCGGCAGCCGCGGCGACGGCGATGAGGATGAGGAGGATGAGGAGGAGGCGGCCAGAGGAGGAGGGAGGCGCAGGCCGAAGGGCGGCGGGGACGCGGGGCTGGCGACCGGCACCGGGCTGGAAGTGGGGGGCAGGAGGGTCGGGGGCGCCGGCACGGACAGGAGGCGGCCTTGCTCCAGCAGCCGCAGGATGTTGCAGGTGGCCAAGGACTCGGAGGTGCCCGAGGAACGTTTCTCAGAGTCTCTGCTCTGGTCCTTCTTCTGCTTCGTGCGGCGGTTCTGGAACCACACCTTGACCTGGGGAGGGGGTTTGGGGTTTGGGGTTTGGGGTTTGGGGTGGGAAAAGTGGGGGGAAGGGGAGGCACGGACGGAAAGAGAGCGCGGGGGGACCGGGGGGAGAGAGGCGAGAGGCAGGAGAGAGTGAGAGGTGAGAGAGAGAAAGAGAGAGATGGGTTAGAGCGACCGGCCAAGCGAGATCCGCCCGCCCGGGGATCCAAAGGGAGAATTCCGGCCGGGAGAGGGGCCCGAGCTGCGGGGGGACATGGGAATGAGAGAACTGGGATGGGAACTGGGGTTGGAGACCGGGAGTGGGACCTGGGATTGGGGACCATGAGTGGGACCTGGGATTTGAGACCAGGGATGGGACCTGGGATTGGAGACTGGGAATGGGGCCTGGGAACTGGAGACCGGGAATGGGACCTGGGATTGGGGACCATGAGTGGGACCTGGGATTTGAGACTGGGAATGGGACCTGGGATTTGAGGCTGGGAATGGGACCTGGGACTGGAGACCAGGGATGGGACCTGGGACTGGAAATGAGGGATGGGACCTGGGATTTGAGACCAGGAATGGGACCTGGGATGTTAGACCAGGAATGGGACCTGGGATTGGAGACCAGGGATGGGACCTGGGACTGGAGACCGGGAATGGGACCTGGGATTTGAGACCGGGAATGGGACCTGGGATTGGAGACCAGGGATGGGAATTGGGACTGGAGATCGGGAATTGGACCTGGGATTGGAGACCAGGAATGGGGCCTGGGATTGGAGACCAGGAATGGGACCTGGGATTGGAGACCAGGGATGGGACTTGGGATTTGAGGCCGGGAATGGGACCTGGGACTGGAGACCGGGAATGGGACCTTGGGATTTGAGACCAGGAATGGGACCTGGGATTTGAGACTGGGAATGGGACCTGGGATTGGAGACCAGGGATGGGACCTGGGACTGGAGACCAGGGATGGGACCTGGGACTGGAGACCGGGAATAGGACCTGGGATTGGAGACCAGGAATGGGACCTGGGATTGGAGACCAGGGATGGGATTTGGGATTTGAGACCAGGGATGGGACCTGGGATTGGAGACCAGGAATGGGACCTGGGATTGGAGACCAGGGATGGGATTTGGGATTTGAGACCAGGGATGGGACCTGGGATTGGAGACTGGGAATGGGACCTGGGATTTGAGACCGGGAATGGGACCTGGGACTGGAGACCGGGAGTGGGACCTGGGATTTGAGACCAGGGATAGGACCTGGGATTTGAGACTGGGAATGGGACCTGGGACTGGAGACCGGGAGTGGGACCTGGGAACTGGAGACCGGGAATGGGACCTGGGATTTGAGGCTGGTAATGGGATCTGGGACTGGAGACTGGGAATGGGACCTGGGAACTGGAGACCGGGAATGGGACCTGGGATTGGAGACCGGGAGTGGGACCTGGGATTGGAGACTGGGAATGGGACCTGGGACTGGAGACCGGGAATGGGACCTGGGACTGGAGACCGGGAATGGGACCTGGGACTGGAGACCGGGAATGGGACCTGGGATTGGAAGACGGGAATGGGACCTGGGAACTGGAGGCCAGGAATGGGACTTGGGATTGGAGACCATGAGTGGGACCTGGGGTTTGAGACCGGGAATGGGGCCTGGGAACTGGAGACCGGGAATGGGACCTGGGATTTGAGACCAGGAATGGGACCTGGGATTTGAGACCGGGAATGGGACCTGGGATTGGAGACCAGGGATGGAACCTGGGACTGGAGGCCGGGAGTGGGACCTGGGATTTGAGACCAGGAATGGGACCTGGGATTTGAGACCGGGAATGGGACCTGGGATTGGAGACCAGGGATGGGACCTGGGAACTGGAGACCAGGAATGGGGCCTGGGAACTGGAGACCAGGGATGGGACCTGGGATTTCAGACTGGGAATGGGACCTGGGATTGGAGACCGGGAATGGGACCTGGGACTGGAGGCCGGGAATGGGACCTGGGAACTGGAGGCCGGGAACGGGAACTGGGACTGGAGACCAGGGATGGGAACTGGGACTGGAGACCAGGGATGGGACCTGGGACTGGAGACCGGGAATGGGACCCAGGGATGGGATCCTAGGGATGGGACCTGAGGAATGGGATCCCAGGGATGGGATTTGGGACAGGAGCACAGGGATGGGATCCCAGGATGGTACCTCAGGGATGAGATCCCGGGACGGTACCTCAGGAATGGGAACCCAGGATGGGATTTGGGACAGGAGCCCAGGATTGGGATCGCAGGGATGGGAGGGATCCCGGGAATGGGACCCCAGGAATGGGATCCCAGGGATGGGACTCAAAAAAGAAGTCCAAGGTTGGGAGCCTGGGGATGAATCCCCATGGATGGGACCCCAGGAGTGGGACTTGGGATGGGAACACAGGTTTGGGATGCCAGGGATAGGACTGGGGACAGGAGCCCAGGGACAGGACCTCAGGGATGGAATTCCAGGGATGGGACCCCAAGGACCCCAGGCTGCTGTCCCTAGAACAGGATCCCACGGATGGGATCCCAGGGATGGGATTTTGGACAGGAGTCCAGGCCTGGGATCCCAGGGGTGGCACCTCAGGAATGGGATCCCAGGGTTGGGACCCCAAGGATTCCAGGTTCCTGTCCCAGGAATGGGATCCCAGGGGTGGGACTTGGGACAGGAGCCCAGGGATGGGACCTTGGGGACAGGAGCCTGGGGAAGGAGCCCAGAGCTCGGGGCTGAGCCCCCCCATGCCGTGCTCGGCTTTCCCTGCGCTGCTTTTCCCGGGAATGCTGAGCTGGGGCCGGCTGGACTCTCCTGAACCCCAAATTCCTGTCCCCGACTGCGAACCCTTTCCTGGCCGGGGCTCAGGGTGACGCGTGAGGGGACAGGGTGGCTTCTGGTGACTTTGATCTGCTGGGTACAGACCCAGCTGGGGACACCCGCACCCCAAAACTGCCCCTGGCCGAGGTCAGGAGGGAATCCAGGCTGAGCCCCGCACCCCAAAACTGCCCCTGCCCACCCTAAACCCCCCCTCGGGAGTCACCTCCCCCCTTCCCTCCCTCCCTGGCAGAGCAGAGGGGCAGGAGAGGCAGAGCGAGAGACAGAGAGAGGCGGGAGGGACGGACAGACGGACACGGGGTGAGGGAAGGACACGGGTGGGAAGACACTCGGGTTAGAGCACGGAGGGACCCCGAGCGGCCGGGCCAGCGGTGCCGGGCTCGTCCCGGAGCCACCGGCGGCTCCCTGGGGACACGCCGGGCCCGCGGTGACACGGCGGTGACAAAGGAGTGGAGCGAGCGGAGTGTGGGGCACGGGGGGAGCTGAGGGAACCGGGGGACACCGGGGACACCGACACCGCGGGGACATCGGGGACACCAACACCGTGGGGACACCGGGGACACCGACACCGTGGGGGCACTGGGGACACCGGGGACACCGACACTGCGGGGACATCGGGGACACCGACACCGCGGGGACACCGGGGATACCGACACCGTGGGGGCACTGGGGACACCGGGGACACCGACACCGCGGGGACACCGGGGACACCAACATCGCGGGGACATCGGGGACACTGGGGACACCGACACTGCAGAGATACCAGGGATTTTGGGGACACTGACACCGCGGGGACACCGGGGATTTTGGGGACACTGGCACCGCGGGGACACCGGGGACACCGACATCGCGGGGACATTGGGGACATTGGGGACACCGACACCGCGGGGACATCAGGGACATCGGGGACACCAACACCGCGGAGACATCGGGGACACCGACACCGCGGGGACATCGGGGACACCGGGGACACCGACACTGCGGTGACATCAGGGACACTGACACCGCGGGGACCTCGGGGACACCGACACCGCGGGGACATCGGGGACACCGACAATGCGGGGACATCGCCTCCCGCCACCGTCGGACACTGCTGGCCTGTGCCTCCCCTCGGGGACATCTGTGACACCCGTGCGGGGACATCGAGGCACTCGCTGCCACCAGGCACAGACGGTCCTCAGGGCTGGTGTCCCTGTCCCACTGACCCCAGAGTTGTGTCCCCATCCCACTGACCCCACCGGTCACTCCCTGCTGACCACTGGGATGGTTTTGGGAACAATGTCTGTCCCCAGGGTGGTGTCACCATGCCACTGACCCCAGAGCTGTGTCCCCATGCCACTGACCCCAGGGCTGGTGTCCCCATCCCACTGACCCCAGGGCTGGTGTCCCCATGCCACTCACCCTAGAGCAGTGTCCCCATGCCACTGACCCCACTGGTCACTCCCTGCTGACCACTGGGATGGTTTTGGGAACAATGTCTGTCCCCAGGGTGGTGTCCCCATCCCACTGACCCCAGGGCTGGTGTCCCTGTCCCACTGACCCCACTGGTCACTCCTTGCTGACCATTGGATTGGTTTTGGGAACAGAGCCAGGTTTCCAGGATGGTGTCCCCATCCCACTGACCCCAGAGCTGTGTCCCCATGCCACTGACCCCAGAGCTGTGTCCCCATGCCACTGACCCCAGAGCTGTGTCCCCATGCCACTGACCCCTCTGGTCACTCCCTGCTGACCACTCGGATGGTTTTGGGCACAGTGACCTGACACAGAATTGTCCCATCCCCTGGAGCAGCCGAATCCTGGGAATTGCGGATCCCCAACCCGCAGTGGTGGGGCTGAAGAAGACCCAGGCAGCCCCAAGACCCATCTAATTAGCGCTACCTTAATGAAGAGCCGGCGTGAACCCGTACAGGATGGACATTCCCAGAACTCTCACTCCAAATATTCCCCATCCAGCAATCCAGGAGGAGAAGGAATTCGGGAAAATCCCTCAGTGGGATTTTAATCCTCGAGGATGGGCATGATGAGCCCATGGATCAGGTTTGGCATCTCCAAAACCCATCCGTGACCCCAAACAAGGAGCTGCTCCAAAATCCCACTGCTCCAGGTGGATCCAAGTCCATCCAAGCTGGCTTTGGACACTGCCAGGGATCCTACAGCAAATCTGGGAATTCCAGCCCAGCCAGGAATTCCTTGCCAAGATCCCAGCCCAATCTCCCCTTTCCCAGTGGGAGCCATTCCCTGGCTCCTGTCCCTCTGTCCCTTGTCCCCAGTCCCTCTCCAGCTCTCCTGGAACCCCTTCAGGGACTCTGAGCATTCCCTGGATTTTTCTATTCTCCAGGGGAACATTCCCAGCTCTCCCAGAGCAGAGAAGCTCCAGAATCCTGGAATGGTTTGGGTTGGAGGAACCTTAAATCCCATCCCACCCCATCCCATCCCAGTTCAGGGACACCTCCCACCATCCCAGGTGGATCCAACTCCAATGTCCAACCTGGCCTTGGACATTCCCAGGGATCCAGGGATTCTCTGGGAATTCCAGCCCAGCCAGGAATTCCTTGCCAAGATCCCAGCCCAAGCTCCCCTTTCCCAGTGGGAGCCATTCCCTGGCTCCTGTCCCTCTGTCCCTTGTCCCCAGTCCCTCTCCAGCTCTCCTGGAGCCCCTCCATGGACTCTGAGCATTCCCTGGATTTTTCCCTTCTCCAGGGAACATTCCCAGCTCTCCCAGAGCGGAGGGGCTCCAGAATCCTGGAATGGTTTGGGTTGGAGGAACCTTCAATCCCATCCCACCCCATCCCATCCCAGTTCAGGGACATGTCCCACCATCCCAGGTGGATTCAACCCCAAAGTCCAACCTGGCCTTGGACATTCCCAGGGATCCAGGGATTCTCTGGGAATTCCATTCCAGCCAGGAATTCCTTGCCAAGATTCCAGCCCAAGCTCCCCTTTCCCACTGGGAGCCATTCCCTCAGTCCTGTCCCTCCATCCTTGTCCAGGAAATTCCCTGGAATTTTCCCTTCTCCAAGGGAACATTCCCAGCCCTCCCAGCCCACCAAGGAAATGGGAATATGGGAAAAAGGAATCGTGGCATAGAGGCCCCGAAAGGCTGGCAAAGGGGAGCTACGAAATTGTGTAAAATATTAAATATTAATTATATAGTATTTATACAAGATAATAAAGAAAGAAAAAAATTTAATATTTATATTTGGGAAATATAACAATAATTGGAAATTAAACATATTAGAAAATTATATATATCAAAAATATATATGGATATATATATATTGATATATAGAGCTCCAAAAATATACATATATAATTTATATTTTATGGTATATAAATATACAGTTATTATTTTATATTTTATTTAATGACATCTTTACATTTTCTGTTATATTGAATTACATTTTTATATTTTTATATTATTATACTATATTTTGTATTTTTGTTTTATATTATTGTCTTTATTTTATGTTATATATTAAATATTCTATCACTATATATTTTATCTAAATTTATTAATTTAGTTATTTTATATTAATTTATAACATAGTAATAGCTATTATTATTATACAACTGTAAAATATAACTTACTACTATATAATGCATAATGTACATATATTGTAAATAATGTATTTAATGTAATTACAATGTATTTTATATATTATATTACAATTTCTTTTAGATTATTAGTTTATATATTGTGATATTGATGTTTTCCTTCTTTACTTTATTATTTAATTTAACTTCATTTCTATTATTTTATTTTATCTTCATATTTTATTCTCTCATCTTCTATTAAATGTTTAGATTTCTACTTCATTTTATTTTGTTCTCTCCTGCTCTATTTTATTTTGCTTTATTCTATTTTATTTTCCCATCTGTTTACCTTTTGCCCGAGACAATTTGCTTTCTTTATATTTTATATCATATATATTTTTTATATTTTATATTTTATGTTTTATGCTTTATGCTTTATGCTTTATACTTTATGTTTTATGGTTTATGTTTTATTTTATATTATATATTTTATATTTTATATTTTGTTTTATATGTTATATGTTATGTTTTATTTGATATTTGATTGATATTTTATATTTTATATTTTATATTTTATATTTTATATTTTATATTTTATATTTTATAGTTTATATTTTATATTTTATATTTTATATTTTATATTTTATAGTTTATATTTTATAGTTTATATTTTATATTTTATTTTAAATTTACTTTCTTTATAATATTTTTTTTATGATATTTTAACTTTTAATTTTATTTTATATTCCATCTAGCAATATTTTATATTTGATTTTCTTTTCCCATTTATTTCATTCTCTCATTCCAGGACCAAACAAGTCCCCATGATCCCAGATTTCTCCTCCTCCTGCCGATCCTTTCCCTAAGGATTCATCCCTGACTGCGGGAAGGCAGGGCCGCGTCCCCTCCCCTGCTCCTGGCACCTGGAATGTCATCCCGAATGTCATCCCAAATGTCACCGCGCTCCGGGAGTTCTGATCCCGGAATCCCGACTCCCGGATCTCCGGCAGGGTGCGAAGAGCAGTGCGGGAAGATGGGAATAAAAACGGGAACAAGGCGTTATCCGGAGCCTATGGAATCATCTGGAGCCCGCGACGTTGGCTCCATCCTGGTTTTCCAGGGTCGGATCCCAGGGATCCTCGGGATGAATCCCATGAGGGATTGGATCCCTGGAATCCTCAGGATGGAGCCCATGAGGCGTTGGATCCTGGAATCCTCGGGATGGAGCCAACAAAGGGTTGGATCCCTGGAATCCTCAGGATGGATCCCATGAGGGTTTGGATCCCTAGAATCCTCAGGATGAATCCCACAAGGGGTTGGATCCCTGGAATCCTTGGGATGGAGCCCACAAGGAGTTAGAACCCTGGAATCCCCAGGATGGATCCCATGAGGGGTTGGATCCCTGAAATCCCAGGGATGGAGCCCACGAGGGGTTGGATCCCTGGAGTTCCGTGCTGTCACCTCGGATAGTGCCAAATCCCGGGATTTCTTCTCCAGAGACACAGGGCTGCTGCTCCCATCCCTGCTCTTCCCCAGACATCTCCGTGCCACAAAAGGAATTATTCCCAAGAAGGGAATCCTGATGGAAACTCCTTATCTGGGAAGGGAAAGGGTAGGAGCTCATCATTCCATGGATCTCAGCGATCCAGGGATTTGTGCGGGTTTTGGTCCAGTAAACACCTATCCATCCATCCATCCATCCATCCATCCATCCACCCATCCATCCATCCATCCATCCATCCATCCATCCATCCATCCATCATCCATCCATCATCCATCCATCATCCATCCATCCATCATCCATCCATCATCCATCCATCCCTCCATCCATCCATCCATCCATCATCCATCATCCATCCATCCATCCATCCATCCATCATCCATCCATCCATCCATCCATCCATCATCCATCCATCCATCCATCCATCCATCCATCCATCCATCCATCATCCATCATCCATCCATCCATCATCCATCCATCATCCATCATCCATCCATCCATCCATCCATCCATCCATCCATCCATCCATCCATCATCCATCCATCCATCCATCCATCCATCCATCATCCATCCATCATCCATCCATCCATCATCCATCCATCATCCATCATCCATCCATCCATCATCCATCCATCCATCCATCCATCATCCATCCATCATCCATCCATCCATCCATCCATCCATCATCCATCATCCATCCATCCATCATCCATCCATCATCCATCCATCCATCCATCCATCCATCATCCATCATCCATCCATCCATCCATCCATCATCCATCCATCCATCCATCCATCCATCATCCATCATCCATCCATCCTAAATCACCACACGGACAGAACCAGAATTTTCTTCCTCTCCTTACAGCTCCTGTTTTCCATCCTCATCCTCTGCTTCCCGCTGCATTGGGGTCGAACTGTGGTGGGAATCGCTCCTGACTGGGATCCCAGGCAGATCCCGGGAATACCAACACCACTCACTCCGACACTCCCACATTCCCAAAAACCAGCACCATGCATTCTCCCAGTTTTCATCCACCAAGGACAATCCCGACCCTGCTCCGCGGCTGCGCGGCTCCGGGGCCACGTTTGGGGTTTTTAGCCGTGTTTGTTTAGGGCGGCCCTGCCCCGGCGCTGACCCCGGCTCCGTCACGCGATCCTGGCACACGTGCGGCCCCCGGCTCCTCCATCCCGCGCTATTCCTGGCTGCCGAGCGGGAATTGGCCGGGATTAGCTCCCGAACGCCGGCAGCTGACGCGAGTCGCGAGCCTGCGCTCCGCCATCATTCCGCACCGCCTTCCTCCTCCTCCTCCTTTCCTTCTTTTCCTCCTTTTCCTCTTTTCCCTCCTCGTTCTCCTCTCTCCGGTCCCACTGGATCCCGGATCCTGGATCCCGGAATTGTGTAATCCGCCGGGATTACCGCCCGAACCGCGGGTTTCGTAACGACGGCTCCGTGACCCTCCTGCCTCTCCCATGGATTATCCCTCGGCTGCCATTCCAGCTCATCCCAACCATTCCAAACCCTCCGCCACAGCCTTTGGGAACGCGGTTCCAGCCACCGGCGCGGTGGGAATTGTCCCTGACCCTCATCCAGGAGCCCCTTTCCCACCACCGATCCAAAATTCCAGCCAGCAGCCGGGCCCGCGTCCGGCTCCTGCCCCACAGTTCTGGATATTCCCGGCTTTGCGGCCAGGAAACCTCATGGGTCCTTTGGAAATGGAAAATTTGGCGAAACTGGAGGGGAATTCCCCCATTTTTGGGGTTTTGGGAAGCGCTGGGATGGGTGGAGACACCCTCCATGAAATCCTGTGGGTCTGAATGGGACCCATGGGTGACAATTCCATTGGGATCAGCTCCAAAACACAGAAATCCATCACTAAACCCAAATCCCATCATTTTTCCAGGAAAACATTTAAATTACTTCCACTTGGAGGATGCTGGGATTGCTCTGGGAACACCCAGTTCAGCTTCATCGGGAATCAAAACTTTCCATCAGAAATTCTGAAATCCCAGGATTTTATATTTTGGTGGGGGAGGGGATTGTAAATCCTCAATGACACAAATCTCGGTGAATTATTCCCGATTTTTTTTTTCCCAGCCCAGATTCCTCCTGGAAGTGAGGCAGGGATGTGCTCCAGGAAAACAGGGTGGGAGAGTTCATCCCATCCCGAAAAAGCTCCGGCGGAGGGGATGGAGGAGAGGGATGGAGGGATGGAGGGAGGGATGGAGGCCCCTCAGGAAAGAACCACTGAATCTCAGAATTCCCAACTGGTTTGGGTTGGGAAGGACCTTAAAGCTTTTCTTCCATGGGCAGGGACAATTCCCACTGTCCAAGATAGATCCAACCTGGCGTTGGACACTCCCAGGGATCCAGGGGCAGCCACAGCAAATCTGGGAATTCCAGCCCAGCCCCTCCCCACCAGGAATTATTGGGAAAATTCCAACCCTGCCCTTTGGAAACTCCAAAATCACCTGGCGTGGATCCCGACACTTCCACCGTGTCCCAGTCCAGAGGGAAATGGGAATCCCGGGGTTTTGGGGCTCCCAGCTCTTCCCAACCTCATCTTTCCTGCTTTTTTTTCTTCCCAGGAGTGGAAAACCTGTGGCAGCCCCAGCCCTTGTCCCCTCGTTCTGTCCCTGGGGGACCGGAAGCCGTTAACGAGCCGAGGTGATTAATTTTTAACGGCCTCCTCTTAATTGTCAGGCTATAAATAGACCTTCCCGGCCTTCCTGGCTTTTCCCGGATGTTTTGTTCCATGTTGGGAATCCCGGGACTCTCCGGAGGGTGTGGGGCTGCAGGCAGTGATGGAGTTGTAGGGTGGCCCTGGAATTGTCCCCAAGAAGGTCGGATGGAGCTCATGGGGACACCCGGAGAATCCCATGGATTTGCCAGCAGCCAGGCAGGCAGAAATCATGGAATTACGGATCACTTTGGTTGGAAAATCCTTTGGAGATTCCTGAATCCAGCCACTCCTCCCAACACTGCCCAGGCAACCACCATGTCCCCAAGTGCCACATCCACAGGGATCCAAATCCCCCCGGGAATGGGGATCCACCCCTGCCCTGGGTAGTTGGGAAACCCTTTCCATGCAGGAATTTTCCCAAAAATCCAACCGAAACCTTCCCTGGCAAAACTTGGGACCATCACTCATCCCAAGTGGCACCTCCCAAGGGCTGGAAAACACCAGGATCAGCTCAACCTGAGCCTGGCATGGAACTCCTGACCCCAAGAGCAAATCCCTACATCAATCCCATCCCATCCCATCCCATCCCATCCCATCCCATCCCAAATCATTCCAATTCCATCTCATCCCAAATCATCCCAATTCCTTCCTATCCCAATTCTGTTCCATCCATCCCATCCCATCCCATCCCATCCCATCCCATCCCATCCCATCCCATCCCATCCCATCCCATCCCATCCCATCCCATCCCATCCCATCCCATCCCATCCCATCCCATCCCATCCCATCCCATCCCATCCCATCCCATCCCATCCCATGAGGGATTTATGGGAATTCCACCCCCCTTCCTCTGTCCCCCTTCTGCCTCCTCCACCTGGGATTTTCCAACCCATAATGACACCGGGAAGGGACACTTTTCCCTTCAGGATTCCAGCAAGTTTTCCCGGGAAAAGCCAGATCCGTGGATCTGGGCTGCCCTCGGGATTTGGGATGGGTTTGGGATGCTCCTGCCACTTCCCAGCTCATCCCAAGGACCTCAGAGCTCGCCTTGGCATCTCCAGGGAAATATTCTCCAATGGAAACATTCCCCAGGTTAATTAAACTCGTTGAACGTTAATCATATCCATGGATTAATTAGGAAAAGCACCAGGAGGCGGAGCGGGGATGTGGATCCCGGGAAGGAAGAGAAATTCCCTGGATGGGTGGAAGCAACTTTGGCTCCGAAATTCCCTCCCACTCTCCTGGCGGATCCCTGTCCCTGGATGATCCCATCCTCACTTCCAGGAAATTCCCATCATTTCTGGGTGACTCCCTAATTTCTGGATAAGCCCATTCTCACTTCCAGGTGATTCCCATAGTTTCTGGCTGATCCCATAATTTCTGGATGATCCCATTCTCACTTCCAGGAAATTCCCATCATTTCTGGGTGACTCCCTAATTTCTGGGTGATCCCATCCTCATTCCTGGGTGATTCCCATAATTTCTGGGTGATTCCCTAATTTCTGGGTGATTCCATTCTCACTTCTAGGAATTCCCATAATTTCTGGCTGATCCCATAATTTCTGGATGATCCCATTCTCACTTCCAGGTGATCCCCATAATTTCTGTCTGATCCCATCATTTCTAGATGATCCCATCCTCATTCCTGGGTGATTCCCATAATTTCTGGGTGATCTCAGAATTTCTGGGTGATCCCATTCTCACTTCCAGGAAATCTCCATCATTTCTGGGTGATTCCCATAATTTCTGGGGGATCTCAGAATTTCTGGGTGATCCCATTCTCACTTCCAGGAAATCTCCATAATTTCTGGCTGATCCCATAATTTCTGGCTGATCCCATCCTCGCTCCTGGGTGATTCCTATTTTCCCTGCACTGATCCCTGAGTGATTTTCCCTCTTCCCTGAGCAATCCCTGCTGTCCCCTGGATGATCCCACCCTCACTTCCAGGAATTTCTCCTTTCTCCTGGATGATCCCTGCTGTCCCCTGGTTGATCCCACCCTCACTCCTGGCCGATTCCCATCTTTTTTTGGGTGATCCCTCTCTCCCTGCCTGATCCCCCAACTCCTGGAGCAGGACTCCGAGCCAAAAAAAAAATCCCAAATCCTGTTTTCCCCAGCCCATCCTGCCTCCAACTCTGCCAACAGCTCCCAGCAAAGTAAAACCAGACCCTAAATCCCATTTTTCCCCCTCGATTTCCAGCAGGATTTCTGCAAGATCCCAGCCCCGCTCCCGGGAATGCTGCAGCATTCCAGCTGCGATCACACCGTGTCTCTTCCCATCTCGTCACATTCCCTCCTCGCCAGGATGAATCATCCTTCCCCCCTCCCTTCCCAAACATCCACAAGCACAAAAAAATCCCAACCCTGGTGGCCCCTTTCCTGCAAGGTTCCCATAGAATCCACGGGGAAAAGTCAGGAGCAGCTTCCTCGGAATTAAAGATTTAATTCCAAGAATTCCTCTTGGAATTCAAATCCAGCCCAGGGAGGGGTTGGAAAGGATCTGTCCCTGTCCCAGAAAAAAAAAAAAAAAAATAGAGCCAGGAGATGCTGTTGATTGGGATCCCCCCACTAAAATTCCCTAAATTATGGGAGATCTCAGTGAATGAATCCCCAGAAACAGCCAAAATCCTGGGATTGCTGGAAAAGTTGGATTTATCCCGGTTTGGAGGAGCTGGGTGGGGACAGGAGGGACTGGAAGTGACTTTTCCCTCTCCAGGTCACATCCAGGTGGGATCAGCAGCTCCCAGACCCAAAGCGGGGCTTGGAAAAATCAATTTAAAACTCTTGGAATTCCTGAGGAAAACATCCTGAAAAAAACAGGAATGAGGGAAAGGACGATGCCTGAGTGTGAAACTATCCTTGGAGAGAGGAAGAGGAGGAAACTGGGAATTCCGGGTGGCTGGGAAAAACCAGGGAGCTGGGAAGGTTCTGGAAACCGGGAATTGGCTGCGGGGAAGGAAAATCGGCGTGAAAAGCAGGGAAAGGAATTTAAGGAGACAGGGATGAAGGAGGGAAGAGGATGCGGGAAGGGGGAGAGCGGAGGAGAAGCGACAGCGGCCGGCCCCATGGGGTGGGAATTTTCTCACCCAGGGATGGAGGCAGCAGCCAGGCTCCAGAGAAAAGATGGGAATTTCATCCCTAGGGACAGGCTGTGACCTCCCAGGCCTGGCACCCTGCTGGGCACGTCCCCCCCTTCCCAGGGGAAAAATGGCGAGACCGCGGAGGGAGACTCGGAAGGGGGATTTGGGAAGGGGGATTTGGGAAGGGGGATTTGGGAAGGGAGATTTGGCAAGGGGGATTTTGTGGGGAATTGGGGAAGTGGAATTCGGGAAGGGAGATTTGGTATGTGGGAAGAGGGATTTGGGAAAAGGGATTTGGGATTTGAGAAGTGGGATTTGGGATTTGAGAAGTGGGATTTGGGATTTGGGAAGGGGGATTTGGGATTTGAGAAGTGGGATTTGGGATTTGGGAAGGGGGATTTGGGATTTGGGAAGAGGAATTTGGGAAGCGGGATTCGGGAAAAAAGATCTTGGGAAGTGGGATTTGGGAAGGGGGATGTGGGATTTGAGAAGTGGGATTTGGGATTTAGGAATGGGGATTTGGGAAGTGAGATTGGGAAGGGGGATTTGGGAAGGGGGATTTGGGATGGGGAATTGGGGAAGTGGGATTCGGGAAGGGATATTTGGTATGTGGGAAGAGGGATTTGGGAAAAGGGATCCTGGGAAGCGGGATTTGGGAAGGGAGATTTGGGATTTGAGAAGTGGGATTTGGGAAGGGGGATTTGGGAAGTGGGGTTTGGGAAGGGGGATTTGGGAAGTGGGGTTTGGGATTTGAGAAGTGGGATTTGGGATTTGGGAAGGGGGATTTGGGAAGTGGGGTTTGGGATTTGGGAAGGGGGATTTGGGATATGGGAAGAGGAATTTGGGAAGCGGGATTTGGGAAGAAAGATCCTGGGAAGTGGGATTTGGGAAGGGGGATGTGGGAAGGGAGATCTGGGATTTGAGAAGTGGGATTTGGGATTTGGGAAGGGGGATGTGGGAAGGGAGATCTGGGAAGGGAGATTTGGGAAGGGGAATGTGAAAATGGGGATTTGGGAAGGGGGATTTGGGAAGGGGAAAGTGAAAATGGGGATTTGGGAAGGGGGATTTGGAAAGGGGAATTGGGGAAGTGGGATTTGGGAAGGAGGACTGGGGATTTGTGAAGAGGGATTTGGGAAGGGAGAATTGGAAAGGGGAATGTGAAAATGGGGATTTGGGAAGAGGGATTTGGGAAGAGGGATCCCATGCCAGGGACACACAACTTGTCCCTTGTCACCTGTCACTCCCGGCTCTGTGGAGGTGACACCCAGGAGGAGCAATCCTGGGAAAAGGGAATTGCTGTGCAGCTCCGGCTCCCTGGAATCCTCTGCTCCCCATGGATCTGTGCAGGTGACACCGGGACAGTGGCAGCAGGGACCTTGAGGAAAGGACAAAGCTGTCCCTGCAGTGTGACACGGCCATGCCCACCTGTGACAGTGCCAGCTCTGTGGGAGTGACGCTGGGACCTCGGGAAGAGAAATCCCGGGAAGATGGATCCTGGGAAAAGGGATTCCGGGAAAAGGGACTGACCCCAAGAAGAGGGAGACATCAGCCGCTGCCTGTGTTGGGGACAAAGCTGTTCCCACAAGGTGACACAGCCAAAGCCACCTGTGACCGTCATGGCTCCATGGAGGTGACACCGGGACCTCGGGAAGAGAATTCCTGGGAAGAGGGACCCCAAGAAGAGGAATTCCAGGAAATGGGAACCCTCACCAGGAGGACAAAGCTGTTCCTGCAATGTGACACAGCCAAAGCCACCTGTGACCCTCGTGTCACCATGGAGGTGACACTGGGACCTCGGGAAGAGAAATCCTGGGAAGAGGGACCCCAAGAAGAGGAATTCCAGGAAATGGGAACCCTCACCAGGAGGACAAAGCTGTTCCCACAAGGTGACACAGCCAAAGCCACCTGTGACCATCATGGCTCCATGGAGGTGACACCGGGACCTTGGGAAGAGAATTCCTGGGAAGAGGGACCTCAGGAAGAAAGACACTGGGAAAAGGGAACCCTCACCAGGGGGACAAAGCTGTTCCTGCAATGTGACACAGCCAACGCCACCTGTGACCCTCATGTCACCATGGAGGTGACACTGGGACCTCGGGAAGAGAATTCCTGGGAAGAGGGACCTCAGGAAGAAAGACACTGGGAAAAGGGAACCCTCACCAGGGGGACAAAGCTGTTCCCACAAGGTGACACAGCCAAAGCCACCTGTGACCCTCGTGTCACCATGGAGGTGACACTGGGACCTCGGGAAGAGAATTCCTGGGAAGAGGGATCCCAAGAAGAGGAATTCCAGGAAATGGGAACCCTCACCAGGAGGACAAAGCTGTTCCCACAAGGCGACACAGCCAAAGCCACCTGTGACCCTCGTGTCACCGTGGAGGTGACATGGGGACCTCGGAAATAGGGAACCCAAGGCCACTTTTCTCCCGAATCCCGCCCCAAATCCTCCTCCTCACCGAAATCCCCCACCAAAAACATCCCAGAATGCTGATTTCCCCCCAGATGGATCCCCCCAAATGCCACCCCTCTAAGCCAGGGACAGCCGCCCGTGGCCGGGATGGGTTTGTTCCATAAAAACGGTTGGAAAAATGGGAATTATTCCCTGTACGAATCAAGGTAAACAATGCCATTGCCAGACCTGGCAAGGAAGGAGTGGACAAGGCAGAATATTTATAATTATTCTATTATTATTCTATTATTATTCTATTATTATTATTATTATTATTATTATTATTATTATTATTATTATTATTACATTAATACCATCATTAATACTGTTTAATTAATTACGATTATTATTTAATAATAAATTTCTAAGCCAAAACCATCACAACCCCCATCAGAGGCATCAACCTCAGAGCTCATCCCATCCATTCTCCCAGATCTCCCCAGCACAGGAAAAGCAGGAAAATCCCTTCCCATCATCCAAGGAAGGCAATAGAGAAGAGATCCAGGGCTAATTCCTGGATTTCTGGGATTGGAGTGCAGGAAAAGCGGGAGCAGCCCCCACACACCCCGATCCCCACCATGTCCCACTTTGGGTCACCACTGTCACCTCCTGCTCCTTCCTCTTCCATCTTTTCCCAGGATCATGGAGCGGGTTGGGTTGGAAACAACATCAAAGCTCATCCAGGGCCACTTCCCATTTTTCCAGGTTGCTCCAACCCCCGTCCAACCTCACCTCGACGCTTTGCCGGACATTTGAGGGGACACCACAAGCTGGGGGTGTCCCCACAGACCCCTCGGAGTTGTCCCCAACCCTATCCCAACCATTCCAAGGGCGCGATGAAGAAAAACCATCGCCGGGAACGCCGCGCGCATCCCGACGCCGCCTCGCTCCGCGCATCCGACGGCTCAGGGACACGGCCACCGCGATGTCCCCCACCCCGAGGAGCCACCACGGGTCTCACCTGCGTCTCGGAGAGGTTGAGCTGCCGCGCTAACTCCGTCCTTTCCCGGCCCACCACGTACTGGCAGCGCTGGAATTCCAGCTCCAGGCGGTAGAGCTGCTCCGCCGTGAAGGACGTCCGCGTCCGCTTGGGCCGGTCCAGGTCCAGCCCCTTGGGCAGCACGATCTCCCGGATCGTCCCTTTGGCATCTGTGCGGAAAGCAGGGAAAACCCTCAGGGAAAAGTCCCAAAAAAGTGAAGGAATCAGTCCAAAAAATCCAAAAATGTGGTTAACGAGCATTGGGAAAATGGAGCACTTCATCCTGGGAATTATAGTTTGGAAAGTCAGGAGAAAATAGAAGATTTATGCTAAGGAAGAATTCAAATTAAACATTTTTTTTTTTCTGTACATTTTTATTTAATTTTTGATGGGGAGAACCATCAGGGAAAAAAAACAAACTGAAGGAATTGGTACAAAAATCCAAAAATGCAGTTAATGAGTGTTGGGAAACCGGAGTGTTTCATCCTGGGAACGATAGTTTGGAAAGCTGGGAGCAAACAGGATATTGATGACAAGGAAGAATTTTAATTAAGATTGTTTTTCTGTAATTGTGCTAAATTGTGGCTTGGTTCTTCCCTCCGGCCCCAAGTGCAGAGAGTTTATAAATATCCAGGGAAAGGCAACAGATCTCCATGAATTAGGGTTTTTTAAAACACATAAATAGAATCCATAAATTTTTTTTGGGAAAATGGAGCATTTAATCCTGGCAACAATAGTTTGGAAAGCCAGGAGGAAACAGGAGATTTACGCCAAGGAAGAATTTGAATTAAAGATTTATTTTTTCCCCTGTAATTTCAATATAATTTTTGATTTCTGTCCTTCCTTGGCAATACTGGAAAAAATCAATCTCTATTACAATTCCCATCTCTCCAGAATTATCCTCCCTGAAGGAATATTTCCTTGGAAAGCTCAGCTCCCGTTTTGGGGTGTTTTCCTATTAAAGGACAAGTTTGGGAAGCGCCGTGGGTGCCGAGCTGCTCCCGGCTGTGGATTTTATGAGGTTGGGAATATCCAAGGAAAGAAAAGTTTGAGGGTTTGGCCGTGGGGCCATTTCAGAGGAGCCTCCGTGGCTTCGCTTCCCACCAGGAAAGGAGAAACTCCACCAAAAAAAAAAAAAATCCACAGGAATTCTGCCCCAGCTTCAGGAATTAAAATGAGCTTCAGGAATTGGTCATTGGGATCGCCCCAGATCCCAAATCCAGGCTCGGTTTGGGACTTTTTGGGGCTTTTCCAGAGGGTTAAAATCCAGCCAGGAAGTCACTCCAAGCCCTGATTTTGGGATGCTGGATCCCCATTCCGGGGGGATCCTGGATGGAGGTCAGTGGTTCTCCCTCCCGCTGGCTGAGTTGGGCATGAAGGGGTTACAAAATTCCTGGGGTGGGAAGGAGGAAAACAGCGAGGAAAAGCTGGGAGTGGGGTGATGGAGATGGGGTGGGGACGGTGGGGATGGAAATGGGGGCGTTGGGATGGGAACGGTGGCACCGAGATTGGAATGGTGGTGCTGGGATGGGAACGGTGGCACTGGGAGTGGAATGATGGCACTGGGATGGGAATGGGGGCATTGGGATGGGAATGGTGGTGCTGGGATGGGAATGTGGCACTGGGATGGGAATGGTGGTGCTGGGATGGGAATGGCAGCACCGGGATTGGGATGGTGGCACCAGGATTGGGATGGTGGCACTGGGATTGGGAAGGACGCACTGGGATGGGAATTGTGGCATTGGGATGGCAATGGTGGTGCTGGGATGGGAATGGTGGCACTGGGATTGGAATGGGGGTGCTGGGATGGGAATGGCGGCACTGGGATCGGAATGTAGCACTGGGATGGGAATGGTGGCATTGGGATGGCAATGGTGATGCTGGGATGGGAATGGTGGCATTGGGATGGGAATGGGGGCGCTGGGATGGGAATGGATGCACTGGGATGGGGATGGTGGCACTGGGATTGGAATGGGGGCGCTGGGATGGGAATGGCGGCACTGGGATTGGAATGGCGGCACTGGGATTGGAATGGCGGCACCAGGATTGGCATGGTGGATCGGCAGACAGGGATGAGGACGCAGGAGCAGGGATGAGAGCAGTGGATCCAGCACCAGGATGGGAATGGTGGCAGTGGGATTGGAATGGCGGCACTGGGATGGGAATGGTCGCACTGGGATTGGAATGGGGGCGCTGGGATTGGAATGGTGGCACTGGGATGGGAATGGTGGCAGTGGAATGGGAATGGTGGCACTGGAATGGGAACGGTGGCACCGGGATTGGAATGGCGGCACCGGGATTGAAATGGTGGATCGGCGGACAGGGATGAGGACACAGGAGCTGGGATGAGGGCACAGGAGCTGGGATGAGGGCACAGGAGCTGGGATGAGGGCACAGGAGCTGGGATGAGGGCAGTGGATCCAGCACCGGGATGGCAATGGGGACCAAACACCGATTTGGGAAAGGGACCCCAATCCCGGAGCCGCTCTCCCGCCGTGGAGCCGCGGGACATGGCCGAGGCGCCATCCCAGAACACGGCACCGGAGAGTCCTGAGGGCTTGGGGACACCCAGAGTGGCACAGGGGGTGGTGGCACCGGGCCCACACCCCAAACCCCACAGGCTGGCACGGAGCTGCTGGGAAGGAAAGGAGTTGTAGGCGGATCAGCGGCTTTTCTGGCGGGATCAGCGCCAGGAACCATTTTGTGTGGGAAGCGCCATGGCGGTGACGATGCCCGGGCCACGTCCGCACTCCCATGCCCACGTCCGTGCCCACGCCACGGCCACGGCACAACAACAGCCGGGAACACCGGGAATGCCGGATCTGGGGCCGCAGCTGCGGCCTCGGCTCCAGCTCGGGCATTATTTATTGTTATTCCCCCGGCAGCTGGAGCAGCTCCGGAGGGACGGCAGGGAAAAGGGCACGGCCGCGGTGCCAGCTCGGCACAGGGGACACCAAACCCCTCGTCCCACCATCCTGACCTTCCCCAGGGTAGGTTTTGGGGTGCTCATCCCCCTCATTCCAGCCTTTGGAACGCCCTGCTGAGAATCTTTTCCCTTTCTGGAGCCCCGGGTCATGCCTGGAGGGTTCCAGAGCCTTGGGCCTCGCTGGTGGCACATCCTGCTCTTGGGGACCGGGGTACACCTGGTGGCTCTGGAGCCAGGACATGGCTGGGGTTGGAATCCCCCAAAAGTGCAGAGGGCACCCAAATCCATGGGGACGCCTCACGGTGGCACAGGGACACCCATGCCCACCTGGGTTGCCACCCCAACACAGCTGTCAGGACCTTTCGGGACACACACCCCCTCTGCCAGCCCCCAGGGTGTCCCCTCAGTGCCATGGGGTGGCACAAACGCCACCGGGGTCCCTCCACGTGCCCTGCGGGAGGTGACCGGGATGTGTCCCTGGCCCCGTGCGGCTGCAGTGGCCGCGGTGACAGCGGCACCGACCCCGGAGCTGCTCAGGTGCTTCCTTGTCCCCTTTATCCCCGGGATCCCCTCCCAACCAGACAGGGATGACCGGGAGGTGACCGGGAGGTGACCGGGACGTGACCGGGAGGTGACCGGGAGGCTCCGTCCCGCACGGACCATCCCCGGTACGGCGGGACCGGCGAGCAGACCGAGATTCCGAGAAGACCCCGTCGATGTGAGGGGTCACCAGGACCCCCCGACTTCACCGAAATCACCTTGGGCGAGCACCGGGGCTGCACCGGGGCTGCACCGGGGCTGGCGGCAGCTCTGCCGCAGCCGCCCCTCACCGAGGCCGGAGCTTTCCCGGGGCGAGCAGCGAGGGTGAAACTCAAATTATTTTAAAACATTAAATTTTAAAACATTAAAATTAACATTTTTAACCTCCCGCTTCGCACAAAACCCACCGGGAGGCTCTGCCCGGGCCCAGCCGCTGCTCGGCCCCGGCCCTGCCCGGCTGCGGGACCGCGGCCGGGGCGGGTGGGGACCGGGACCGGGACCGGCGGGTCGGTGTCCCCGCAGCCCGGGTGGCTCCTCCACGTTGCCCCCGCTTCATTTCGGCTCAATCCCGGTGATTTGCGGCGTTTTCTCCCCGCCACCATTTTGTCCGCACCGTGGCGGCTGCAGCAAGATGGTGAAACCGGGTGAGGGTCCCCGGGGTCGGCGGGAGCGGAGACCCTGCCCCGGCCTTGGGCACCGATCCCCGCCGCTCTCCCGGTGCCGGTACCGTCGGGGCGGCCTCGGTGGGGCTGAAACCGGCGGAGGAGAGGCTTGACCCCAGCCTGACCCCGGTGGGACCGGCCGCAGCCCCGCTCGGTGACCCTCGGGGACGCGGGGACAGCACGGGCGGGACCCCGGGGCTCGCCGGTGAGAGGTGCCCGCTGCTCGGCCGCTGTCCCCGGTTCGGACCGGGACAACCGGGCTGTCGGACAACCGGGAGAGAGGCTTGGGTGAGCGGCGGGGCTTTGGCGGGATGCCCGAGCCCGGGATGAGGACGCGACAGGGACGTGGCACCGGTGTCACCCGCCGGTGAGGACGGAGCCGCCGCTCCGCTGCCCGAGCGCTGCGCTGGGCACCGGGAGGCCTCGGCCCTGATCGCCGAGCGGCCGCCGAGCCGCTCCGGGCTCCGCCAGCGGCGGAGGAACGCGGAGCATCCCCGGGATCCCGGAGCCGCGGAGCGCTCGGGACCCGCCCGCCAGCGACAGCCGCGCCAGGGAGCCCCAAACTTCTCGGGGTTCGCCACAAGCCAGGAGCGCTCCCGGCGAGTCCCGGGCCGGCGGGGACCGAGCGCGGGCGGCGGGGCGGGATGAGGGGTGCGGGACGCGGCGGGTCCGGGGAGCACCGAGTCCCAACCGGGGCCGAGCCGGTGACATTATAAAGGGTAAAAAAAAAAAAATAAAATAAATAAACCCCCCCTCGCCCGCCGCCGCTCCGTGACGCTTTTCTCCTGCGACATCGCTCCCAACGCCGAGCTGATGCTGTCCCCCCTCTCCCGCCGCCCGCGCGTTCCCCGCGGGGCTCCGCCGGCCCGGAGGGTCCGTGACCCCGGTGCTGTTCCCCCGGAGCCCTCCCGGTCCGCCCCGCTCCGAGCCGGGCTGGGGCAGCGGGCCCGGTCCGTGCCGCGCTCAGCGCAGCCGGGGCAGAAGCGGCGGGGCCGGGATACCGGAGGTGGCAGCCGGGAAGCGCCGGGGATGCGCTGGAAGCGGTGCCGGGGGTGCCCCGTGGCCGGAGGGGGAAGCGGGAGCAGCGGGGAGCGGAGCGGGGAGCGCGTCCGTACCTCGCACCAGGATGCGGCGGCAATAATCCGCCTCGCCGGTCCCCGACGGGCTCTCGGTGTCCGGGGCGCACTGCTTGGAGGAGCCGGGGCTGACCGACGACGTTCCCGGGATGTCCTTGAAGCCGCCGGCGGTTCCGCCACCGGTGCGCAGGGCGCTGTCCAGCTCCGCCCGGGTCGGCAGCTTCTCCCGGGCCCGCCCGGTGGCCGCGGGCTCGGCCAACAGCACGGGGCTACCACCGGGCTCGGCCCCTCCATCGCTCATCCCTGCGGGCGCCGCGGCGGGATCAAACATCGGGAGGCAGAGCGAGACACGGGGAGAGGGAGAGAGGAGGCAAAGCTGGGCGGGGGGGATGGGAGGGAACCCCCCCCCCACCACCACCACCCTCCGCAGACCCCTTCCCCTCCCCGCCCCTCCCCGGCCCCCCCGGGGCTCTGCGCCCCGGCTCACCCCCATGGCCGGGGACCGCCGGGGGCTGTCGCTTGTCGCTTGTCGCCCTCTCCCACCCGGCATTTAAAGCGCACCCCCCTCCCCGCCCCGCCGGGCCGGGGGTGGCACCGGGGGTGGTGGCACCGGGGGTGGCACCGGGGGAGACGTCGGGGCGTCCCGAGAGGGTGCGAGGTTTTGGGGTGGCGAAGGAGTTTCAAAGTTTGACAGGCGGCCGAGCCCCCCACCCCACGCCCCCCGCGCCCCCTCCCCAGCTCCACCTCCCGCCGCACCTCGCTCCGGGCAAACTTCAGGCGCTCCGGTGGCCGCCGCTGCCCTTCCATGGAGCGCCGGTACCGGTGCGGCTCCCGCTGTCGGTGTCGGTAGCCGCGCTCGGGAGATCAATACCGGGAGACCGCGGGCGATGATTTTAGGGGGTGGTGGGGATGTAGGGGGGGAGCGGGAGGGGAAAGGGGAGGGAGCTGCGGAGGAAGCGGCCGGGGGTGGGACCGGAGAAGAAGCCGGGTCCTTATTCCTCCAGCCCGGCCCTCCCCCGCCGCCGCGCTCCGCTGCGCATCCCCCGGCGGCCGCCACCGGAGCCGGCAGCGGGGAACGAGCGGCCGAGCCCCCGCCGCACCGGGGAGCGGCCGCGGGGAGAGCGGCAGGGGAGGAAAAAGCCGATTTTAAATTAACGGCTCGGTACAGACGCAATTTCCTGCCCTCCCGTGCTGTGACACCGATTGGTAAACAAAGAGCCCCTCGGCGGCCGCTGCCCGGTTTCAACAGCGGCGGCTCCGGTTCCCGGTTCCTCCTCGGGGGGTCACCTTAGGGACCCCCGCCCAGCTCGGACAGAGCCGCCAGAGGTGGCAACAACAACAACAAAAAAAAAGATAAATCCCCCGGTCCCGGTGGGCGCTGCCCCTCCCCGGGCCGGGCGGGGGTCGGGGAGCTCCGGTGCCGCTTCCCCGCGCTGCCCCGCGGCTACCGGGGGAGTCCCGGTGCTACCGGGGTTACCCCGCTGTCGGCCCCCGAAATTCCCTGATCCGGCACCGAGCGGGGCGGCTCCCGGTTCCCAGCCGGGAGTACCGGACCCGGTGTGTGCGGGGGTGTCCCGGGGGTCTCTGTCGCCGCAACGGGGTAAAACCGGGCGGAAAAAGCGGCGGCGGCGGCCGCGGTGCTTCCCCGGGGGTGGCCGCCCCCCTCCCCGGTACTGCCTGGGGTCGGAACGGTTCTAACGGCGGCGGATTAAAAAATAAATTAATTAAATTTAAGCAAAAGTAGTCCCGAGATTTCTCAGCTCCCGCGTTCCGCCGCACCCACGGACCGGTACCGGGCACCGTGCCGGGTTGGGGGGTCCGCAGGGCACCGGGTAGAGCCCGGTAGAGGCGGGAGGTGCCCGGTTTGGGCTCTGGCGGGCACCGGGAGTTCAAGGCCTGGGGCTGGAGCGGCCGCTGAAATAACCGGAACAGCGCGGGCAGAACGGCGGGGAAAAAATAAAATTCGAAAGGAAAAAAAAAATAGAATTAAACGACAAAAAAAAAAAAAAAAAAAAACAAACCAAAAAACAAACCCAAAAAACCTGTAGGAATAAGGAAAAGCAAAAGGAAAGAAATCAAAAGGGGGAAAAGGGAAGGAAATAAAGCGAACGAAAAAGGCCGAGCGGGCAGAGCGCAGGGGACGGGCCCCGCTCAAGGCCGGAGGTCCCGGGCCGCAGCTCCGGTTCACCGGGGCCCGGAGGGGCGAGCGGGGACCGAGTCGCCGCTCCGGGGAAGGTGCTGAGAGACAGAAACGATTCCCGGCTCCCCGTTCCGCGTTCCCGGTTCTCCAACTGCCGGGGCTGCGGTAGGGCCCGGGCCGGACAACCGGACAACCGGACAGCCGGACAGCCGGACAACCGGACAGCCGGACAACCGGACAGACCGCCGGGCTCCGCCGTGCCCCGCCACCGGGCCCGGTGGTGGATGCGCCACCAACAACGATTTTTAACGAAAACGAAGAAAATGACCCCAAACGCAGCCCGCCCTGCGGCCTCAGCCCCTCAGGGCCGCGGGGAAAGGCTCCGGGCCGGTCCCACCGGGAAGACGAATCGCCCGGGAGCTGCTGGAAACGGAAAATCCTCTTTTCTTTTCGCCGAGCCCCGGCCCCGAGCGGCGGAGAAGCGGCCCCGGTGCCCGTTAAGCCGCCGGTGCCCGTTCAGCTCCCGCCGCCTCCTCACGGCTCCCGCTCCTTTCCTGCTGCTGTTTTTTGGTTTGTTTTTCTTCTGTTTTTATTTTGTTTTTCTTTTCTATTTCTTTTTTTTTTTTTCCCGTTATCCCCACGATTAACGGGAATAATAACGGGAAGGGATTTGCTCCGGGAGAAGTTGAAACGGGGAAAAAGGGGAAACACCGGCTCCGAGCTGCCGGGAAAGGGAAGCGACGAGATCCTCAGAACCAATAATTTATAAAAAGAACGCTAATTTAAAAATCTCCATTTTTATTGTCCGCTCGTTGTTGTTTTCGGGTGGGGTTTAGCGCCGTTGTTGTTGTTTTAATTAGCGTTAAAATTAGCGTTATTAGCGGCTCTATTAGCCTGGCTATTATTAGCGCCCTTCCTAGCGCTATTATTAGCGCGATCAGCGATATCAGCACGATTGATCGATGATTTTATTATCAATATTCCCGTTTTTCCTCGCTCCCGCAGCACACCCAGCCCAGCCAGGCCCGGCCCGGGGTGGGAGCGGCCGCGTTCTCCCGGTGCATCCCCGTTCCCGGCCCCGCCGAGCCCCCGCCCCGCTTCTCGCCGCTCCGGAGATGGAAAAAAATCCCGAAAAAACCGGAATTCCTCCGGTTTCCCGCTCTAGAGAAGGATCCGCACCCCTCCCCGCTGCTCCCGGTGCACCGGAGGTGGAGGTAAGGCCCGGCTCGGTGCGCTCGGTCGGCCCCGGGCCTGGCGGCGGGGACGGTGCGGGAGCGGAGCCGCGGCTTCCCCCGGGACCGAACCGGCCGCTCCCGGTGGCACCGGGAGGGGACATTTCTCCTGTCCCCGCCAAGGAACGGCAGCCCCGGGGACAGCCCCGGTGGGGACACCGCCGAGGGACACCCGGGCCGGGCCCGGGAACGGTGCGGGGCCTCGGCGGGAGCGGGGACAGCGGCGGCGACACCGGGAGACCGCGTGGGGACACCGTGGGGACACGGGGGGGTGTGGGAACACGGGGGGACACTGAGGGGACATCGGGGACCCTGAGGGGACACCGGGGACCGTGAGGGGACACCGGGGACCGTGAGGGGACACGGGGGGACCGTGAAAACGCGGGGGGACACTGGGGACACTGAGAGGACACCGGGAACTGTGAGGGGACACAGGAGGACCGTGAGGGGACACGGGGGGACCGTGAAAACACGGGAGGACCGTGAGGGGACACCGGGGACCGTGAGGGGACACCGGGGACCGGGAGGGGACACTGGGAACCGTGAAGGGACACGGGGAGACCGTGAAAACACGGGGGGACACTGGGGACACTAAGGGGACACCGGGAACTGTGAGGGGACACAGGAGGACCGTGAGGGGACACGGGGGGACCGTGAAAACGCGGGGGGACACTGAGGGGACACGGGAGGACCGTGAGGGGACACGGGAGGACCGTGAAAACAGGGGAGGACCGTGAGGGGACACCGGGGGACACTGAGGGGACACCGGGGACCGTGAGGGGACACGGAGGGATTGTGAAAACACGGGGGGACACTGGGGACACTGAGAGGACACCGGGAACTGTGAGGGGACACGGGGGAACAGTAAAGGGACACGGGGGGACATTGAAGGGACACCGGGGATTGTGGGGAGACACCGGGGATTTTGAGGGGACACGTGGGGACCGTGAGGGGACTCGTGCGGACACGAGGGACTGTGAGAGGACCCTGGGGACAGTGAAGGGACACCGAGGAACTGCGAAAACACGGGGGACCGTGAGGGGACACTCGGGGACCGTGAGAAAACACCGGGGCACTGCACGGGGACACGGGGGAATTTTGTGGGGACACGGGGGGGACGGTGCGGAGACAGCGTGGGGACACCGGGAGCTGTGTGGGGACACGGGGGTTCTGTGTGGGGACACGGAGGGAGTGGGGACAACACGGGGGAGCAACGAGAAACACGGCGGGGGGACGGTGCGGGGACATCAGGAGATGGTTGGGGACACCAAGAACTGTTTGGGGACACGGGGGGACTGCGTGGGGACAAGGGAAAACAACCCAGGGACTGTGAGGGGACAACGGGGACACTGCGAGGGGACATCGGGCAAAAAGCCAGGGGACTGTGAGGGGACACGAGGGGACAGGGAGGGGACAGGAAGGGACACCAGGGCAATGCCCACGGGTGCCGTGGGACAGTGGGACAGCCACGCGGGCAGGAGGGGACCTGCCACACCTCCCCGGGGTCCCCTGGGTGGCGGGTTTGGGGTGGCTCGGTGGCTTTTGGGGACATCAGGGTGGCCGCAGCCCCGTGCACACACGGCCGGGTGCGAGTGGCACCGTGTGACCGTGCGGAGACACCCGAGCAGTGCCCCCGAGGGACAGTGGGTGCATTTTGTCACCGTGTCGCAGCCCTGGGCCACCCTCGTGTGTCCCCAAGGCCGTCGGGCCCGCGCTGAGCTCGGCCAGCGCCGGTTTCGTTACCGGAGCGGCCGCGCCCGGTGAATTCGGGGTGTCCCCGGTGCGGGCGGTTTGGGGACACCCCCCCACGCGTTGGGGACACTCCGGTTGTCCCCAACCCTGCCAGGTTGTCCCCAGGGTGATCGCGCCGCTGCCGCGGCCGCCCGGATAAAAAGAAATGAAACGAAATTAAAAGGAAAACAACGAATTCGGGGGGTGCCGGTCCCGGAGCACCCCCGGGAACCCCCGGCCCGACACCGAGCCCGGGACCGACCCCGCCGGAACCGGCGGGACCCGCCCGAGCTGCCACCCGCGCTGTCCCCACCCCAAACGGGCGCGGGGCCGCGGAGCCCCGACCCCTCCGCGATCCCGGGATCCTAAACCAGGGATCATAAAGCTGGGGTCCTAAATCTGGGGTCCTAAATCTGGGATCCCTAAAACTGGGATCCTAAATCTGGGGTCCTAAATCTGGGATCCCTAAAACTGGGGTCCTAAATCGGGGATCCTAAACCTGGGGTCCCTAAAATTGGGATCCTAAACCTGGGATCCCTAATCCTGGGATCCTAAACCTGGGGTCCCAATTCTGGAATTCTAAACTTAGGGTCCCGCTCCTGGGATCCTAAACCTGGGGTCCTAAACCTGGGATCCCTAAAACTGGGATCCTAAACCAGGGATCCTCCTCCCGGGAGCCTAAACCTGGGATCCCTAAATCTGGGGTCCCAAATCTGGGATCCTAAAACTGGGGTCCTAAATCTGGGATCCTAATCCTGGGGTCCTAAATCTGGGATCCCTAAACCTGGGGTCTTAAAACTGGGATCCTAAACCTGGGATCCTAGAACTGGGGTCCTAAATCTGGGATCCTAAACCTGAGATCCTAAATCTGGGATCCTAAATCTGGGATCCTAAACCTGGGATACTCCTCCCGGGATCCTAAACCTGGGAGCCTAAATCTGGGATCCTAAACCTGGGATCCTAAAACTGGTATCCTAAATCTGGGATCCCTAAAACTGGGGTCCTAAACCTGGGGTCCCAATTCTGGAATTCTAAACTTAGGGTCTCGCTCCTGGGATCCTAAACATGGGATCCTAACCTGGAATCCTAAACCTGGAGTCCTAAACCTGGGATCCCTAAAACTGGGATCCTAAACCTGGGATCCTCCTCCCGGGATCCTAAACCTGGGATCCCTAAATCTGGGATCCTAAATCTGGGATCCCTAAAACTGGGGTCCTAAATCTGGGATCCTAATCCTGGGGTCCTAAATCTGGGATCCTAAACCTGGGGTCCTAAATCGGATCCCTAAACCTGGGATCCAAAACCTGGGATCCCTAAAACTGGGATCCTAAACCTGGGATCCTAAACCTGGGATCCCTAAATCTGGGGTCCTAAATCTGGGATCCCTAAAACTGGGGTCCTAAATCTGAGATCGTAAACCTGAGATCCCGATACTGGGATCTTAAACTTGGTATCCTAAACCTGGAGTCCCGTTTCTGGGATCTTAGACCTTGGATCCTAAACCTGGGATCCTAAATATGGGATCCTAAACTTGGGGTCCAAAACCTGAAATCCTAAAACTGGAGTCCTAAACCTGGGGTCCTTAAACTGGGATCCTAAAACTGGGGTCCCGTTCCTGGGATCCCTAAATCTGGGATCCTCCTCCCGGGATCCTAAACCTGGGAGCCTAAATCTGGGATTCTAAACCTGGGATCCCTAAAACTGGGGTCCCGCTTCTGGGATCTTAAACCTTGGATCCTAAACCTGGGATCCTAAATCTGGGATCCCTAAATCTAGGATCCTAAAGCTGGGATCCCTATATCTGGGATCCTAAACCTGGGATCCTAAACCTGGGAGCCTAAATCTGGGATCCTAAATCTGGGATCCTAAACCCGGGATCCCTAAATCTGGGATCCTAAACCTTGGATCCTAAACCTGGGATCCTCAACCTGGGATCCCTAAAACTGGGATCCTAAACCTGGGGTCCTAAACCTGGGGTCCTAAATCTGGAATTCTAAACTTGGGGTCCCCGCTCTTGGGATCCTAAACATGGGATCCTAACCTGGAATCCTAAACCTGGGGTCCTAAAACTGGGATCCCACTCCTGGGATCCTAAACCAGGGATCCCACTCCTGGGAGCCTAAATCTGGGATCCTAAGCCTGGGATCCCTAAAACTGGGGTCCCACTTCTGGGATCTTAAACCTTGGATCCTAAACCTGGGATCCTAAACCGGGATCCTAAACCTGGGAGCCTAAATCTGGGATCCCTAAAACTGGGGTCCTAAACCTGGGATCTTTAAATCTGGGATCCTCCTCCCGGGATCCTAAACCTGGGAGCCTAAATCTGTGATCCTGAACCTGGGATCCCTAAAACTGGGGTCCCGCTTCTGGGATCTTAAACCTTGGATCCTAAACCTGGGATCCTAAACCGGGATCCTAAACCTGGGATCCTAAACCTGGAATTTCCTTTCCTGGCAGCCCTGCTCATTGGATCCAGCTCCTGGGATTCTAAACCTGGGATTCTAAATGTGGGATCCTAAACCTGGGATCCTAAACCTGGGGTTCTAAACCTGGGATCCTAAACCTGGGACCCTAAACCTGGGGTTCTAAACTTGGGGTCCCCGCTCCTGGGATCCTAAACATGGGATCCTAACCTGGAATCCTAAACCTGGGGTCCTAAACCAGGGATCCCACTCCTGGGGTCCTAAATCTGGGATCCTAATCCTGGGGTCCTAAATCGGGGATCCTAAATCTGGGATCCTAATCCTGGGGTCCTAAATCTGGGGTCCTAAATCTGGGGTTCTAAACCTGGAATCCCTAAAACTGGGATCCTCCTCCCGGGATCCTAAATCTGGGATCCCTAAAACTGGCATCCTAAACCTGGAGTCCTAAATCTGGGATCCCTAATCCTGGGATCCTAAACCTGGGGTCCCAATTCTGGAATTCTAAACGTAGGGTCCCACTCCTGGGATCCTAAACATGGGATCCTAACCTGGAATCCTAAACCTGGGGTCCTAAACCTGGGATCCTAAATCTGGGATCCAAAATCTGGGATCCTCCTCCCGGGATCCTAAACTTGGGATCCTAAATCTGGGATCCTAAACCTGGGATCCCTAAAACTGGGGTCCTAAATCTAGGGTCCTAAAACTGGGATCCTAAACCTGGGATCCCTAAAAC